>VXBN01009386.1:451298-565079 GCA_013397395.1 Sinosuthora webbiana | reverse complement strand
GTGGGGGGGGGGGGGGGGGGGGGGGGCGTGGCTTACACTTCCCATTCCAAAGCAAACTCCAGCTTTTATCTGGCAGACACCTGTCTTCCCAAACCAAGACAACATTCCAGTATGGGTGGATCTTACAGTGTTTAAATAATAGATGTCTATAGGAACCTCTTTAATATTGTTGGACAATAGGAGAAGATGGCTGATATCTTTGCTATAAAAGCTGCAATGCCCTTCATTTCTTATCCTGGGAGGCATAAGTACACTGCAGAGGAATTTCTGACTTTTATGTTATGAGCAAGAATTATCATTTAAAATAGATACCAAGGGATCTGAAATGCCTGTACTGGCTGCATTTAGCAAGTGAAAAACCACTGCTTAAGTCTGTTTAAAGCTGCTAGGGAAAGATGAACAAACAAATAAGCATTTGTAACCTGTATTCTGTGCCTTTTTTTGCAGTTCTCAGGCTCTCCATTTCTCTCATCTTAGTGAAAAAAAAAATTACTATCACAGTTGTCTCATGGTGGCCTGGGCTCCATGCTCACCCATGAAGTTGACCCTGGAGTTCAGTATGTCATCAAATGTAGGCTTGTTGAAAGTTTCTTATTGCAGGTTGTTTCCTCAATGTGAAATAAAAGTCTGGAATTGTTAGATTTTAGAGATTCTCTGGAATTAATTCTGATGCTAGAGTTACATAAACCTATTAAAATGGTCATCCCTGCAGTAGAAATTCAATAATGTTTTTGCAAGGGATGGTCAAACAGTGTTGCCCTTTTGGGCTTTCCATCACGATTTTTCTGACTTTCTTGGATTCTCACTTTCATCTTTACTTCTTCCCAGCATTGGAATATCCTTCCCATTATCATCCTAGGGGAAGACTACCAGAAAATTCCATTAAATTATATGGTCCTATTTATTTTCTTCAATATTCTCAGATTGTTTTGTTTGATTATTTTCACCTAGAATCACTGGCTGTTTAGGCAAATGCAATCAGCATAATAGCAGAGCCTTAGAAATTCCTATTTCTTGAATTAATAAAATAAGAAATTCCAACAGACAATTGCATTGCCAAAGCTTATTAAAATCCTCTTCACATACAGCTGGATTTATAGCTGTGTATTAACTTTTGAAAACACTGAGTTTCTTTTGGTATTTTTTTTCTTTAAATCCTACATTTTTCAGTAGCTGAACGTATAACCTTTTGTTCCCCACAGAAATAAAGACTGAAATTGTCAATGGCTTAGTAAACTCAGAGTTCTTGCAGTACTTACAAGTATTTAATGAAATTCTGGTTCTATTTTTATTTCTATTTTCCACAATTTCTAAGCTTTTCTAAGTAGTTTGTGGTTTTGTTACTAAAATCTGTTATGAAAACTTGCAACCAAATTAACGGAACATGGTATTGATTGATACTGCCTGTAAGGCATTTTGGAAGTTTTTATAGCCTCAGGGATTTATTTTTTAAGATCCAGCCTGACTGTAAAGATTTCTAAGGTTTGTGTAAACAGCTACCTAGGGCTTGATGAAGGTTCTTGTGCTTTGAAAAGAGGGAAAAAACCCAAGTCACAACAGATTTACATGGCTGAGCCTCATTTTTCTGTGTGAAATCCTCTGTTTATGTCTTAAGAATCTGACCTGAGATTTTTTCTGCTTGGAAGTATTATATCCTAAATAGTAAGGTTAAAAGACTTAAAAGATGACCGACCTTACTAGTGATTTGGTAGTTTCAGGACACAAAATGTCATCTAATCTGATCTCCTGAAGGTCACAGGTCATTAATTTTTTCTCAATATATTCCTAAAAATGCCCCAAATTTTTAACCTGACTGGAGTGCATCACTCCAATGTCTGTGTAACCACACTGACAGATGCGGGAGAAGTTCTGTAATTAAATAACGCTTCTGAATGTATTTGGGCAAGAGGGAAATGCCCAAGTCACCCCATCACCAATCATCAGTGATTTTTCACAACATTTGATAAAGCTTTCTAGTAGTCTCATTTAATGGTCTAATTTCCTTGGGAAATTTGGCTTTTTTCTTTGACTGATTGTGATCTCATTGCTTTCAGATTAGGTATGTGTTGTAGGAACAACTCATCCTTATTCTTGAATCATAAAAGATGTCAGATAATAGCCAGTCCTTAAAATTATTCACTTAGAAGTCCTGGATTCAGTGACATTCGTGGAACAACCTATACTAGTGATAAAGAATGTGGAAAGAAAAGATTTGGAAGCCATGAGTTAAAAGCTTAGTCCTACTCATTTCTGACTAAGCTTGTATCGAACAGTATTTTGGAGATCAAAAAAAGTTTTCATATTTTGTGGTAGCAGAAAAAGACTAAGGCCTAAGTCTGAGCCTAAGACTTCAGGTAAAGGATGAACACCCTACATGAAATGGATGTAATTAAGAAAAAAAAAACAGCTGCTGAAGTCTTCAATTTTAATTTTCTCACCTACATCAATATCATATATGCTAAATATGCATACATGCTTTCCTCACAACACTCACAAGATTATTATGCTGCAGTTGTGCCTAGAAGCTTCAACAAAAATCAAAGTTTGATTGTGCCACCTGCTGCATGAAATTGCTGGGGAGACTATCTGACCTGCAAGACCTCAGTGTACATGGATGAGGCAGAAGAGAAACAACAGGACCTGCAGGAATTCAGAGGGACTGAATGGACAGTGGACAAGAGCCTTCAGCACTACACATACAGCTAGTCTTGGGAAGATCTATCTCCATGGCCTACATGATGGCTTCATGACAAGGCTTGTCAAGCAGCTTAATACCTATTCACACTTAGACACTTTTACATATAGACGACCTAAAACAAACTAATAATTAAAAATTTAAAAAAGGCTGCAAAACAAATACAAGAGCATACCATTTGTCATGCTTTGTTTTCAGTGTCACACCAGCAAATGTGCTGTATCCATTAACCTTTTTGAAAAGAGCAGAAGGTAAGCTAGTTAGCATTTGACAGCTTTACCAAGTCTATTGACTTCTAATGAAAAATTCACCACTACAAGATATTTTCTTATATCTGTCTAGTTCATACAGTTTGTCACTGAGACAGCCCTTAAAATCCCTATGTTTTACTCTCCCAGCTTCCCATATTTCTTTAGCAAACACAAGTGGACATTATCGTGATGATTTATTTACTACATGAGCTTTAATTTGTTCGCTTCAAGTTCACTCCATGTGGAAGATGACTTTCAAGTCGTTAGCTGATAGCATATGCCGTACAAAACACACACATTTGGTTGCTTAGTCCTATCCAGGAGCTGACTGGTCTCCTGTCAGACTGCTGGATGCAATGAACACTCTCTGTGTGGAAAGGTTAATGGGTACAACATGTCCTTCTTGCACCTTGGAGAGCATACAGCACGTTCCCAAAATTACAGGAAGATTAAAAACAGCGATGGTCTCATTGAATGCCTGTGTGAGGATGCAGGTGCTCTAATGATAAGTTTGTGGTTTATTCTCAAAGAGGAGAGTGTTGAGAGCAATTCCCACTCCACAGTGTAATCAATCATTGGACTAGTGTATAATTAATATGCCAGTTATATTACATAGCAATTTTCCTTTTCAGAAAATTTAACTGTATTTTCAAGGTAGGTCAGAAGTCCTTGTGTCTACCTGATAGACTTTATCATAGAATTTATCTATGATAAAGAAAAGTTTAAAAAATAAAAAATTATTACCACCTCGTCCCCAAAAACAAAAGAACGTGCAATTTAGGGTAACAGCAACCTTGGTTTCCTCTTAATTTCAAGCATACAAATGGATCTATTTGTTTTATATTGTGATATTAATTATGGTAGATTCAAAATATAAAAGCTTTGAGAAACAGAAAAAAATTACTCTATGACAAGATAAATTTTACTGTATTCCAGCTCTGTGGAGGAACACCTGACAGGCCTTGAAGTATCCAAGATGAGCACAAAAAGTTATGTATATGTAGGAGGCAAGATGAAAGACAGTGAAAGAAGAGAATCTGCACAATCTTAGTACCATCTGAAGTTCCCTAAGAAATTTGGGTTATAGCTAGTCTGCTTGGAAACACATACAATAGAGTCTTTTAAAGAATAGACCTAGTCAGAGTAGGCAAAAAAGCCTACTTAAGACCACAGAGGTCTTAAATGCAAAAATAGAATGTTTCATGACATCTGTGATCTGCAGGTCAGAGACAAGTGACGTACTACAAGCCATGACCACTTGATTAAGAGTACAAAAATCCTCAATGAATGAAATTCTAAACTAGCACATACCTACATGATCTCAGGAGAAAGCTCAAAAACACTTCTTTTAAATTTATTTTTTGGAGGGTGGGAGAGCTTGCTCTCTCCCATCTGTCTCTGTTTTTCATAGACTTAAAATGTCAGAGCCAAAACCCAAAAGTCTGTAGGTCAGTAGTGCTATGGCTTTACATTTGTTAAGTCTACACTGATTACAGATCTATATAATATAGAGATAGTATACTTTCTGTATACCATTTTTCCCCAGCTTAAAAAAAAAAAAAAAAAAAAAAAAAGGTGTAGGAAGGTGTTTTGTGCTCAGATAGTTCAAGAAATAAATAAAAATAAACCCTTTTTTGTTTAAATACAAATTGTAACTAGACAATGGATAGGAAGGGAACAAGGATTTCTTTTGCTTTTCTGCAGTTTTCAGAACTGATACACAGCTTGTATAGTAGTACTATACACTTTGTCTTGTGCTGATAATAATGGCATTCCTTGTTCATATTATCCATGATGTGGATATTTTGTGTTGACTCTTTTGTTGAGCTGAAGTTCTTAATTCTCAGAGTCAGCAAACCTTCTACTAAAGCCAAATCCAATCTCAAGGCAGATTCTTGAGGTATTTGCCTTGTTGGAGGTAGTCAGACGATCATTATGTTTAATATATACGGCTGAAGAGTTAAATATTTGCTAGGAATTGCATTTGTGTTTTTTGTAGATGGCACATAACACATTTGCCATTCATACAACTGCACATGTACCGGCATGACAGTGCCAAGCATGGTAAGATCACATCACCATGAAGGACACTGTAGTGTCCTTAGAATTTGAAAGGCTTGCTTGTAATTAATGTGGATTTCTTATTTGGAACAAACATGGCATAGTTCTGATTTCTAAATCTTATCTTTGATCTTCATTTTTAACTTTCTATAATTAAAATAGCATATAGCTTTAGTGACTCATGTATGCTAAATTGCATATAATTCTATTTCTAATGTTTATCCACATGCTATTTTTCTATATTATCCTATATCAGACCAGAAATTTATATCTCCTTAAAACAGTTAGGTTCAAACACCAGATCTGCAGCAGTAGCTGCTGGTAGCAGCCTCATATCTCTGTTTCCTTGTGAAATTCTCTCTCATCCTAGCAGACTCCAAAGATGGGCTGGTTATTTCTTCTTGCCTTGGTTAGTTCTGAGCTCGGCAGCCACCAGTAAAGAATACTACAGCTTGTTTTTCAGCAGTGTGACAAATGACAGATATATCTTTTCTCTCTTCAGCTCCCTAACCAACATTTCAGTTCAGGATTTAAAATATCTACAGCTCCAATTGGAACAAAAAAGCAAAGGTCATGATGTACAAATCTGCTTTATTGATGCAGCAGCTAGGGCAAAGGGGGTAGCTCTTTGGCAAGCAAAATTTTCCTGGTTTTTTATAGCAGAATAAGGTCCCCAAATAACCACGGGGTCATCACATATCTCATCATTTGCAGCACATGCAAGGCATGTTTTTCTGACTCTTATTTTTTGATATGTCCTAGACATATGTCCATGTGAAATGGGAAGGAGGGAGGAGATAAAAAAGTGAAAAGCAATCCAAGCACCTAAAATTCAACTGCAAGAGAAAAGTAATGCCAAGGAACAAAAAAAGTGCATGATGATCATTGCTTAATGAGGTATAAGGGATTTCTAACAGTACCTGTACCTGTAATATAAAAATAAATTTAAGTGCACAGTAGAATATAGTTTTGGAGCTCATTCCTTGAGACATGTAGACCCTAGAGAAATAAAAGCACCTAATAGTCCATAGAATGGATTTCTATTCTTCCCTTTTTGAGAATAAGACCAACATAACTTATTTCTGTTGAGCAGGCCAATTGCTTTTCTGCATGGATACTTCATTTACGTACAAAACCCATAAGTAAAAGTTATTCAGCTGGAGTGAAATCTGCTGAAAATCCTAAATATCAGGACAAAACTTTTATATATTAATAAATAAGAAAATTTTTCATTTTAAAGTTGGGATTGATTTATTTGTGTTACAGATACTACTTCCTTCTCCTTTTCTTCCTTTTTTTTTTTTTTTTTTTTTTTTTTTTTTTTTTTTTTTTTTTTTTTTTTTTTTCTGTTACAGGTATCTTCATGAAACACAAAGCTCAAACTCACAGAAAGATGCAGAGATAGCATTTTTGAGCATCATGGTTTTTGTGTTCACTAGCCAGGGCTCAGATCCATATATGGTAGATGCAGAGGGCAGAGTCAGAGCCTAGGAGCTGCCATCCACTTACACAGGAAGCATATAGACATATCAGATGAAAATATCAAGAGACCATGACCCTCAATTTCCATTCCATCAGGTTCAGAGATATGTCTCTGACACAGAATTCACAATGCACAATGCAAAATATTCAATTAGATAACACCCAAAATATTTGGTTAGATAAAAGAATCTGACACAGACAAGACAGGTTCAAAATATTCCTCAGGCTGGAGCAGTACAGCTCCTAAAGTCAGGCACTGAGGCATGGCTTACATGCCAGATAAAGAACCAGGAGGAAACAGAAATCTTCTGCATTGATGTCTGAAGACGGGTATGCTGAATTGATTGTAAAAATCATGATGCCAAAAAAGAGTAGGCAAGACAGAGAATTACACTAGAAAGAGAGCTCCGGGACTTCAGATATGTTTTCATTCAAGGGTCACTCAAGGATGCTGTTTCTTGTTGCTGACCTTAAAACTTTGCATGGAACTGAAAACATGATGCCAGGAGCATCACAAATTCAGGGAAATGTTGTCTCAGGAGGCTGACAGGCATATGTCATTCCCCTCACTTCCATTGTTTGGTTTTGGGTTTTTTTTCCTAAATCAAGGCTTGAAAGAAATGTTGCCTATCATAAACTGAACCCTAGGGAAGTTTCATCCATTTATTAATAGGCAGTTATTTAAGAAAAGTAGCATGAGGTAATAGTTACCTATTTTCATCCTGAACTTTCACAAATCTTGACAGTTTAACCTTGAATGTATATTTTAAAATGCATGTTCAGCTTCTTCTTAGAAATTTTACTGGCCATGACATAAGCTTCAGTATTACAACTGGTCTGCCATAATTAGGAAAGAGATGTCAAAATTCTAGGACAGGAACACCTGAGGTAGCATATTAAATATTTATTCAGAGCAACACATTAAGCACAATAATGTAGACAGTGAGTTATTCTAATTAGATGTCCACAATAACCAGCTTTTCAAATCTGAACATTAAGCACTTCATGTGGCACAAAGAATACATTTATGAGGAAAATTAGGGGGCTTTTCTTTCAGGGAAAGATTGAGAAAATTAATTTTCCCCTATATCCCTTGGTAAACAATCCAATTTAGCTGAGATCAAGGCACAGCAGCTTGCCAGTTTGGGATAGTAAACCTTGTTCATTTGCCATGACATGTTACTTTTTATTTTGGTAAGTGCTAAGCAATTGATAAGTATCAGCCATTAGAGTTCACCTTCTTCTATCAAGTTACTTTACGTCCTAGATACATAGAAGTTACTTCTACCTCCTACAGTATTACTCATGACAACAAATACATTCTGATTTTTTTCTTTTCATATTCAGGCAGTTATGGTTCTTATTGCCTTCTGTAGATCTACAAGGTTTCTCTGTACTCAGAGAAGATAAAAAGATAAAGTTTTAAAGAGAGTTCAAAACCAGTAATGAAAAGTCTGACAGTTCATTTTCAGGGCATCTCCATAAAACTACTTTGTGCAGTGCCCTTTAATGTGTGTACCTCTTCTGTGTTGTAAGTCTTTATTTTCAAGGGAAAATTGGCTGGGTTTTCAGTGGATTTTGGGGAAGAGTTCAGAAGTCCCTTGTGCAGTTTACATCTTTATCCAATAAGCTCAACCTTAATGATTAAATAATTTCAAATTATTTTTTCTTTACTTTTCTAGTTAAAAGACATAGAGGAGTTAAAATAATTTTCAGTATGTTCCTTCAGAATTTTTCGAAAGAAGACAGAACATTTTTGAAGTGCTCATCACAAATTATGTACTTTACAAGGAAAAATATTATTCCTCACTTCCCCCAGTGCACACACAAACTAGACCTTAATGTGTGGATTTTGTTCTCTGGAGAAATTTTTTTTTTTTTTTTTTTTTTTTTTTTTTTTTTTTTAATAATACAAGTATAGCGCAATGCATGACAGAAGAAGTGGACACTTGCTACGTGCACTTTACTCAGGCCCCAAATGTCCAACCCTTCAGGATGTTGCTTCTGCTGCCAAAGAACTGAACATAGCCTGACCATGGCATGTGAGCTTACTACGGCTCAACATGACTGGAGAGTTTACTTTTACTTGTGGAAAGGCATGACTTCCTTTTAAAAAAAAAATTGCAATTCACATGATTCACATGCACATATCCACAAAATATCCTTACAATAATCCAATTTCTTATTTTAAAAATTAAAAGAGAAAAATATTGAATTGATATTTTTTCCCCATTATTTTCCCCATTTTCTCATAGACATTGCGTTGTCATCACATATTAATTTTGTGCATCTTTTGTGTGCTCCATTATAATTTTTCTCATTCATGCAGATTTCAAAAAATAACTAAATAGCAACATACAAAACTTTATAGGATTTTTTATTGCATAATAAGCAGAAAAGCTTTCTCTCTCTCTCTTTTTTTTTTTTTTTTTCTATTGCCCTTTAAGATCCCACTCTCTTTTCGCAGAAATACGAGCCCTTGTGTCAGCATCCAAGGGAGGAAAAGTAATAACCAACTGGGACAGAGACATTCAGTCATTCAGCACTACATATCTACATTAATCTGGTTTTAATTTGCTTATTGTTCAGTTTGAGCACTGGGGATGAAGAGCCTCAATTTTTCTCTTAAGGAATTCCAAATATGGTCAAAAGTCAAATGGAAAAAGTAACAAAGAATGTAGGTCATGGAAATTCTTAACTGACAAATTTCTGTCATCTGTGAAAGCAAAATATATCATAGAACCATCACATAAATACATTGATCTTCATTTGCTTCTTCTGTCCTCCTTTATCCTTAAATTAGAAGCTGGATGCTAAAAATTTCATTGGAAACTTAAGGACTAGACTTTGCTGTGTGAGGAAGTTTCTGAATAAGACATCAAGTTTCTAGCCATCAGAGGATAATTTATTGATACTTGTCAAAAGGAAGTATCAGTCTAACAGAAATCAAGACAAAAGGAATGCCTGATGAATTTCCTTTGAAGTGCCTTTTATAAAAGTCCTTGGTAATACATATTGATGAACTCCAAATTGTCTTGCCTGAAGGGAAAAGAAAGTAGACTGCTTTACACTGTCTTATAAATATTCATCAAAAGAACAAGACTTATGTTTCCAGGCGTGAGGTGAATGATTACGGTTGTATGATTGCCTTGGAATCTGGATAATTAGTAAAACAGTCTATGACAGTGGGAGAATTTTAAACCGGGTATCTTGCCATCAGTCCTTTTGGATTTAAAGACAGTGCCTGCTATTTGGAAAGGAAGCAAATTTAGAGCTTGATGGATAGATATAATTAAGCTCTCCATTAGTTTCATCTACTGTTTGTTTGCCTGTTTGTTTAGCCAAAAATTAAAGGCAAAGTTGTGAAGCATGTCTGTATTCTGACTGGAATGAAACTACTGCATCTGCACTATGGGTGTTTTACTGGATCAAGCTAGTGGAAAGGGCTCTTTAATTAAGACAGGAAAATGCAAGGAAAAAAAGAGACTGGTGGGGTTGATGTTTCAGTAGGTCTTTTGCAGAAATCTGCAGACTAATGTCTTACTCATTTAGCTCAGCTCAATCTTGATTATTTCATAGCATAACAGAAAGTCAACAATTTACCTTTCATGCTTATTTAGTGCATGTGATAAGGATATGAATTGTGTGGGAAAGATTTACTGACAGTCATTTGGGAAAAAAATATGCTTGTGCTCAGTGATCTGTGAATTTTTATCTGTTTCTCAAACTGTCTGCAGCTTTCTATTGACCCTTGTAACAGGCAGCTTGCCTCCTCCCAAAAAAATGCCATACTCAGGAAACATTATCCTGTACAGTGTTTAGCACTTAAATGCAATTAGGCAAATATAATATCCTCTTTGAAGGGAAATAGTTGCTCAGTTTAAGTAACTGAAACTAATTATCTCTGTTGAATGAAGGACACATTCTACGAGTGTTTGAGTGGTGTGCTGTTTCTCAGAAGCTGGAGAGGGCAGATAGATTGTATTTCTGGGTGGAGAGCTGTAGGAGACTCTTACAGGAGATTTATACCAATTTATAGCCATATTTACATGCAGAGTCCTACGAAGCAAGCCAAAATGAGGTGGCAGTCAGCCCAGAGCATAGAAACTCAGCTTGTAAATAGCATTTTCCAAGAAACAATTTATTATGGAATAAATGGTGTAAATGCTTAAAGTATTGGCATTCAAAAAATATTTTATTACCATGAAAATTGACCTGACCAGAAAGGTTTAGAAGGACTTAAAGTAATCATGTTAGGGGGAGTTGAGTTAAATACCTAAGTGATGATGATGATGATGGTGGTATTACCTTTGCACAGATAATTTTGTAGGTATATTTTCTTTCCAGGATAGATTATTAACTATTTTTTTTTAATTTTGTGCTGTTTTATTTAATATGTTATATGATTCATACTACTTATCTAATGGAAAATAAAGATGGGACACACTCAAAAAATAAAGCGTTGAAAATATCTAAATCTGACTTTAAGAAGTTCAAGAACTCAGTTGGCAATGAAACAAGCCATAGTAATCTTGAAATAGTGAAGAAACGTTGAGGAAGTGGGTTTTTTTCCCTTTTCTGCACAGAATATTGTTGGAGATTTTCATAAACATTAAAATAACATAATCATTGTAACAACTTTCCAGTTGTCTGTGTGGGAACAGCTCTCTGTTTAAATAGGGGAGGTTGAAAGATGTACAAAGCAGAGAAAAGAGCAGCAGTAAAACACGCCTAAAACCTTGCACTGTCTATAGCTTTTACCTGAATCTCTGTAATGTCAAACAATGAATTATTGCACTCTAAGGAAAGGGAGAAGAGATACACAGTGACATTAGAGATGGTGCAAATGATGTCCAACGTTTACTTATTTATGCATTAAAGCTTGATGCCAGAGTATACACAATACAGCCAAACAGTAGCAGAGACAGATGTCTGTAATTAATCAAATGACTACTATACCTAAGCTAATGAAAAAAAAGCAAGGTGCTGAACTGAGATGTCCTGACTGTCAAAAGTTGTTCACTGAAACAATGAAGTATCTAATTCACACTGTCTTTGCAAGATATCTTGCTAAGGGAACAGGTAGTCGAATTTTCTCTCCTCTCTGATTCTACCAAGCAACCACTTATTTTTAAGGCTACTTGTCACCAGCTGGACTCTTCTGTTCTCTCTTCTACAGCTGATTATTTCCAGATGACTGTTTCTGTTAAATAGTCAACAGTTGGTAAGAGTTACTACACTGTGATTCCCTCAGGGACCTTGCTTCCAGTGCATGAAAAATATTGATCTGAGGAGATAACCACAGGAGTTTGAATGACTTTGCCTGTTTTGGATGCTTTGCTGTTTGTTTTTAAAACCACAAACCAAATATTTGTTGCACTGCAATTGCGCTATATTCTAACTCTTTCTCATGACAATAACAATGCAGTTCCGTTGCATTTTCCTTCCTACTTGTATGTTTCAGTCATTCTGCAATGTTCGTGGACAGAGTGTGAACAAAATTAAAATGGCCAAGAACTGTGTAATGCCCCATTTCGAGCTGGGCACAGCACAAATGCATACCTAGGTATGTTCAAGTAGACTTTCAAGTCTCTTGACTTTTTTTCTCGTTTCACAGGGGGAATGATTTATCTGTCTTTCTAAACAAGCCCTTCTTTTAATGTATAATATGTTCAGAATTTGTCTTTTTAACAACACTGTCACTGTTTTGTCATATGCATTTCCTCACAGTTGAGTCATAGGGATTCTCTTGCCTTTTTGAGTCCAGCTTTGGAGAATCCTGTTATACAAGCAGCTCTCTCTGCTGGAAGCTCTATACTACTATTTTATGGTTGTTTTAATTTTTGTTTGAGTCTTTCTCCACTTCACAACTCCACCTCCTAGTTTCATATTGCATGTATCCATGTCTTTCCCAAACCTTTCTTAGCTATTGTCTTTGGCTTTAATAGCTGCTGGATTGGTTTTACCAATGCTTCTTCTATTTTAAATGCATCGAGTGAAACAAGCTATCACATCTGACACCCTTATTGCTTTCTCACTTTACTGCACCAGTTTTATGTTTGGAGATGGTGGAGTCTTGGAATCTGCTCAAACACTGCTTGGTCGCAGATTTCACTATGCCCCAGTTAGATATGCCCCATTCAGTTTCCTCATAAGCTTTGTAGAATTTTATAATCTTTTAATGATATCACATTTTCCCCAAATTCCATAAAGGTGGAAACATCTATAAACTGCTGATTTTTGCCATTATGGTTTCTATAAGGAAGTAATTTAATTACTTTCTGACTTTTTTTGCATTCTTCAACTGTCTTTTCTGCTTCTCAGATGATTTCTAAATAATCTGGAGAAAACACAGAAAGAAAGGTTTATACTAATTTTTGCAATAAAATTTTAGGAATTTAGAGTTTGTAAACTCCAGAATGGATTTTTTTAAAAAAAAAGTAGGAAGAAAAATTGTTGTTGGAGCAGCCCAATGGTGAAATCTATACTGTCCTGGAAAAATGTTTCTTTTCCCATGATTTTTTTCAGTTTCACCTGCTGGGGCTATGCTCAAACATTCACTCAAACATTAAAATGAGACTTGAGAATAACAGCCAATATAATAAAAAAATGAAATATTGGGATATTCAATGGGAGGAGTGAAAATATCTCATGCCAATTTTTATCCAGTTCACACTTCAATTCATAAGAAAAAAATTTAAGTGAGACTGGAATTTCTACCTGTCTACTACAATCAAGATGATTAGAATATAGAAGAGCCAAATATTTAACATATTTCCAGTGAAGATGATAGGGAAAAAGAAGTGGCAAAGTATTTACAAAGTCATAGATTTGGGGGTTTATCCATGAAAAAATGCAAATTTAAGTAAACTTTATTTATTCAGGAGGCAGATAAAGCAGATAGAGACAATGACTTTTTAAAAAATATGTATACAGAAGGATTATACCAGGTCAGAAATAATCGCCAATCCACACTTTTGGATGTCTTTCACATAAAAACATATGTTGTGAAAGAACAAAATAAGATGTTGGTGACCCTTTAAATGCTCCATACTAAAAGTTCAGTAGATATGAAAGAGATTTCTGAGTACTGAGAAGTGACAAAGGCAAGTAAATTAGTAGAAGACAGATGCTGAAGAGAAAGTGTAAGCCACATAGTTTGTAATGAGCTGTGTGGAAAAGATCTTGATGGAGGTTAGTAGAATACCAGCTTTATAGTTCATTCAAGGTGTCCAAAATTGCTTCAGTCAAGGAAGGTCTTGTTTAAATAACCTGTTAGAACTCTTTGAAAATAGCACTGACATGACAGATAAGTAAAACTTTGCACATTGCACTTGGATTTTCGACAAGTATTTGAAAAAGTACCACATCAGAGATTACTGACTATGTAGAGAACCACAAATAAGATAAGGTGCTAGATATAAAATGGGATAGACAGAAAGAGACAAAATGTAGCTGTGTATGGAAACATTAATTTTGAAAGGAATAGTGAACAGAGGACACAGGGCTCAGTTTTGAGACGGCACTTAATTATGCACTGCAGATTACTGGAGTGAGGATACTGAAAACAGGCTCTCTAAGGATCTGATCCAAAGACCATTGAAGTTAATGCCTTTGGATCAGAAATCAGGCCTGAACACCAGTATACCAATCTATAGCTGTACTCACAGTTTGGAGAGAAAAAAATCAGAGTTCAGAGTCCAGTGTCAGAAGATTTGCATTCAGCTAAATATTTGGACCAAGTAATGAGGAAAAAAAAAAAAAAAAAAAAAAAAAGAAAGAGGTCTGCAAAGTTTGACATTTCATAGGTTTGAATGGAATCAAATCCCAGGGCAAATGTGTGATCATTAGATTTGTTTCACTTAGGCTGTACCTCCACAGTAGGACAGATATAAAAATTGCCCAAAATATTTACCATTATGTAGCGGTGTGAAATTATTAGTTGGTAATTTTATGTAGAATGGTTTGTTCCAGACTACCCTGGGTTTTAATTCCTTTGATTTTTCCCTAGTTGTAGGTCCTGTCCATCTCCCTGCAACCCCGCCCAGACTCTGGTGAGAGGCTGGGGTGATTGGCAGAGCCTATGACTTCTCTGCCCTGTATCATGTATCAGATGTCCCGTGTATGGTCTTTCTGTCTTGGTCACTCCCTCCTTACCTGGTATTGGTTATGGCTTACCCTTGCCCCTCCCCATGCTCCCGATACAAAAGCTGAAACCAGAAACCCAGGGGGACTCTCTCGCTCTCTCTGGAGCAATAAACATCTATCTTGAACCCACGTGAGAGTCACTCTTTCTTCTTCTACACGCTATCTACACTTCAGCCTGAGGTTCAGACCTACCAAACCTAAGGATACAAACTTTTCATTTGGACCGGTGATTCCAGACACCACCACACCATTACATATATTTGGGATTTTTTTTCTACACTGAAACTGTAATCCCATGAGGCGCGCCCTAAACTATCATTTTATCAAGTAAGTTATGAAACAGATTATGGCAGAACTAAACAGAAAGACATTCTGACCTTATAATTAGTTTGAATGCCACTGGAGTCTAGACCAATTGTTGAATTGTGGCTGATTTGTAAAGTTTTCATTCAAAATCTGAAAGAAGAGAGGACTTCTAACTCACCAATGGTTCCCTGGTTGTCTTTAGGAAGGAAAATTTTTCAGATGTATTAGAATGCTATTGCAATAGTGAAAATGTAGTCCCATTGCTGTTTGTAAGAATAGATACATGTGGTACCATTATCAGCAGTTACATACCAAAAACTGCACATTCTCTTCTGTAATTCAAACTAATTATGAGGTCAGAATGACCTTCTGTTTAATCCTGCCATTTTGAGTGCCAAGCTGGTAAGGAGTGCCATGATTAGGTCAGGACTACAGCTGTCTTGAGCACCAAAATGTTGAAAGTGAGAATTCAAAAGCTGATGAACACAAAATAGATATAGAAGACATTAACGGTAATAAAGAAAAATTAAGAAAACAAAAGTTTTCTGTTGGTTTTCAGGTTCATATAACAGCCACTATCACAGCAAAAGAGGTGGGCCAGCCCAGTTGAAATAGAAATGATTTGTTCAGGGAAAAGAGGTTGTCTGAATGATGAAAAACCATGAGAATCCTTTCTAGACATTTCATCGCAGCAGGGAAAAGGGATCACAGACAGCTTGCTTCAGAAAGTGACTCAATGAAATGACAACCATATGTAATGCAAACTCACTACCACTGATTACCATGGTCAGAAACTGCTGGTGGTGTTGGCTGCAGAGGTGATGAGTAATGCAAGGTTTCTCATATCTTAAAGACCTGCTATCTTCCTACAGTTGCAGGTTTTCTTGGTGTTTTTTTTTCTTCCTGAAAATAAGTTGTATTAGTGGGTTCAATGCATTTTTTTTACCCACAGAAGCCACATGGCTTTTTTTCTGAAGCAATAGGTGAGAAAAATTCACCAGGAGGACTGCTTTTCCTAACAATAGCTTAATCAAGTCTAAGCATCTAAAATATGAAAATCAAGCTGTTGTGGTGGTATTTTCTGAATTTCTTTTCAACATTCTCAAAAGTCCAGGGACCAGAACGATAAGTGGAAATGCACATTTCTGGTCTAATGTCCAAAGAAAGATGAAATATTCCCAAATGTGCAAGAAGAACATTATCAATTGATTACATAAGCCTCTGTGGGGAAACGCAGACTCATTCCTCCACTCACAAAATAATTCAGCCCAGAATACGTGATGGAAGTGTGAGCAATATTTATCAGAAAAGAGCTCACATCTTCTAAGCTCTCTTTCCAATGTTGAGTTTGAACTAGGAAAGCCTGTTGTGCATGTTTCGTGTTCAGGCATTTGTTGGAGAAGTTAATTTTTACTCATCATCCATAGAGTTGCCAGGATCCACTCCCAAAAAAGATAAATGAAAAGTAGCAAGATATATCAGAACATACATGGCTCTGTCCTTGGCTGCATGATACCAGAGGTCTGTGGATGACTGTAACAGGTTCCTCCTCAGATGCTCAATTCATTTTTGTCAGGGAGAAATAGCAACAATGTAAAGCTTGTTGTACTCCTTCAAAGAGGGTAAACAAGTGAATTTCTGTTCAATACACTGAACAGAAATAAACCAATTAACCACTCTCATTGTAGGAAAAGGTACAACAAATGTCAAGGTGTTGCAATAAGGATAAGAGTTTCTTGTGGCTTCTTCCACAGTTGGATGTGTAGATAATGGATTTCTGTGGCAACATTGCTTCTAGTCCCTCATAAGACTGAAAACACATGTACTCCACAGATCTGATTGAGAATGCTTTTGTATTTCTCCCTCCCATTTCTTTTAAATGAACTGATCCTTATCTGTTACCCTGACTGTGATTCAAATATTGGTTCCACAGGTAATTTAACTGGTGCCAGTAGTTCCTGAGGTTTAGGTTAGAAATGGTGGATTTCTAACCTAAATGATGGCTGCTGATACTAATTGTCTCCTGGAAAATGGCTCACGTTTTCTTCACTGTCATAGCAATAAATATAAAGTTAGCCAGTACCAGGATATTAGACATTGTAGATGAGTTCTGTTAAGAACTGGTATCAAACTAAATACAGATTTACAATTACAAAGTCAGTATTGATACAAATTTTAGTTTGACAACAGATGTCTTAGTAAATTTGCTTGATTCCTCCTTTGCAGGAAGTTTTCTTCCATCTAGCAGGCAGACCATATATAAATTTCAATGTAGCACATTCCTTGCATTACATTATCATAGAGTTAGGACAGAACTTAAATTGACTGGTGAGGGTTTTTTTTTTGGAAACTGGAACACAAAATGAATAATTCAATCAAAAGGAAGTTTCTACAGCTACTTGGCTGATCTGATATACTGACATAATATCCTTTTTGCAGCCTTCCAGTACCTAAAGGGGGCATACAAGGCAGGTGGAGAGGGACTTTTGGAAGGACAGGTAGTGATAGGACAGGAGGGAACAGATTAAAACAGAGAGGGTAGGTTTAGATTAGATATTAGAAATAAATTCTTTGCTGTGAGTGTGGGGAGGCACTGGAACAGGTTGCCTAGAGAAGTTGTGGATGTCCCATCCTTGGAAATCTTAAAGACCAGGCTGAATGGGGCTTTGAGCAAGGCGATCTAAAGGAAAGTGTCTCTGCCCATGGCAGGGAGGTTGGAAGAAGATGATCTTCAAGGACCACTCCAACCCAAGTAATTTTGTGATTCTATGACTGAAGAGATGTAGCTGTCCCCAACAGAGAGGTTCTGAGAATGAGCTGTTTGTAGAACAGCTTTCAAAAATCTGTGCCTGTTGTAGATTGAGAGTGTTACTTCCCTGTTTAACATGGCAGAACAGATTTCAGCAGATTAAGCAACAAGTTTTCATTAATTTTATGCTTCTAAATACATGAAAAGAGAATCTTGTATCTTAGAACAAACCAGTACCAGGAATTAAATAAATTAAATAATCTGCTGTGCTTAAACAGGCTAAATCAAAAGAGGGGGAGAGATGGATGGAATAGGTAGTCTGGCAGGTAGACAGAAAGACAGAAATAGAAAAAAAAGAGGAAAGTGATGAGAGAGGAGGAAAAGAACTAAAAACCAAATAGTAAAACACACAGAAGAAAGAGAAAGAGACAGTTGAGGTGCTACTTCAGAATCACTGCCAGTAAAGGGACATTAATGGTGACTTTAATTAATTAATTTATAATTAGTGGTTACTTGGTCCACCTATATTTGGAAGGACTGCAGAGCTTCCAACATAGAACTAAAATTTTAAATGAACCTTTTTTCACTAATTTTAAGCCAAGAATAGAGGCTCAATGGAAGATCAGTCAGTGAAGAATAATTTAGGATATTTTAGCGTTTTTTTTTTTTGTATAAAAAGAATATTTTAAGAATAAAATTCTTGACTTAAGTAACAGTATAATAAAGTCGATAAAACAGCTTTCTGTGTATGGTCAAAAAGTCTATAACACAGTTTTAGTTTTACTTTTTAGTAACTTCGCTGGAATAATTCGAATCAGGTAATATGGATTAGTAAATCAGAACATCAGAATATATTTCTTTACATATTATGAGATGGAAGAAATGCAGGTGTTGGTTTGAATCACTGCATTTGATTTTAGTCATTATGTATAGTTTGTAGAAATAGCAGATGATCTGCATATGAAATATTTATGTCAGGAAGATGGTCTTCAGAGTGGTTGTGAAAAATGTCTGTGGTAACATTTTTTCTTATGTATTTTGAATGTGAGTATAAGTTTTTTTTATTTCTTATGGGAAAAAAAAGGAGAAAAAGAAGACAATATATATGCTCCATGGTCTAGATAATTTTTTTATTTTAAAATAAAAAGCATCTATACATTACTGCTGTCTGAATACACAGTTCTATTATAAAAATGTAGTGGATATTAAAAAAATGCAAATATTATCCTTTAACCATGTAGTGTTGATTTTTTAGAAATACACAGTAAATGCAATGTGATTGCAAATGTTATGCAGAAATATCTTAAAACCCGCTTTTGCTGATATATGATCAAAATTCAAAATCTGTTTTTCCTTACTTCTACTTATCCTGGCATATTTTTTTACCTCTCTCACTCTTAACCCTTGCTTTCTAGGAGAAATAATTGTACTTCTATGTCATTAATGGTAAATATGATATTACTGTATTTCAATGCCTCCCTTCTTTTTCAAGGGATACATAATTCAGTATCTCAGTGAGAGACAGTGCCCTAAGATTTCAGCAGACATTAAAACAACCAGGTATTGAAATATTAACTGATTTAATTTTTGATATTGTTCTTGAGATAAAGAAGTAAAACTGTTCAGATTGATAGTTCTTCAGTTCTTTCTTTACCTCAAATTAGATCCTCCGCCTATATGAGAAGAGTCTCCTGTGACTCACACTGGTGGGCATCTGATGTGATACTCTATTCATTCTTTTTGATGGAATCTAATCGCAGAGTTGATATATGAAGTGTAAATTGTTAATTCTTCCTGCAAATATGTTCTGACTTGTTTTAGCATATCTCCTATGGACACAAAGTATCATTGGGCATGTTGATTGCTTTGCATGGCTGTCACTTGGCTGCTGAGACTTGCACCATTAACCCTCACCTGGATAAAACTTTAATTACTCATTTCCTCGTTGATACATTTGCATAGAAGCATTGATGGTTTTGATCTTAAACTGGGAGGCAAATCACACAAGTATAATCTGCACCCCCAACCTCAATATATATATATGACAAGGATACTTCAGAACCTTTTCACTGTAAAGTGCAAAAAAGGAATTCATAAAGCACATGGAATTTTAGTGCTTTTGAATCTTTTAAGTTAAGCAATTATTACTTAATTTAACTCAATTTAGTGAAGACTCTAGACCAGAATATGCCTGTTTGCATGCATATAATATGATGAACACTCACTATTCAAAGACAAAAATATAAGAATACAGATGTGTTTAAAAGACAAAATCAAATCTGTTTGGTGTGAGTTGATAGCTGATTATACAGGAGGAGGTCTGTTTGCAGGACATTGAGCTTGCATAAGTCTGGGTGGGTTTTTAATCTCATAAATTAAAAAAAACTTTGGTAATCTTACCGCTGCTACATATTGCTTTTTATGGGCTGGCAAAATGAGCTTGGGCTTCTTCTATGGTAGTACGAACAAAATAATTTTATTCCAAACCTTTAAGAGGCTTTGGAAGAAAAATTCAACTGCTACTAGTCATCAGGAATCCATTTGTCATATATTTGTAAAAAAAGATTATCTTCTCTACCTGTTTTATCTAACTAGTACAATGAAGATTTATTTATTGGAGAAAATTATTGTTTTTTTTTTTTTTTTTTTTTTTTTTTGTGTTATAGAATTCACCAAACATGCAACAAACAAAACTGGCAGGCCTGTCAATACATTTCACATTCTTTCCTAGTAAGCCTAATTAATGAATTCTTAGGTGCTCTCAATTCTGGCTTTGTATTTAAGAACAGGACTTTATTTCTAATTTTTTTGTCATTTGAAGGGAGAGGCAGAAGTAATAGCCAAGAATTTTTTTTAAGTTTAGAGCTAATGCAGCAATTTTTTTTCCTCATTGTTTCCAAAGTTTTAATAAACTGACTTTTATATAAATTTCTCATTTTAAATGCATACCACACTTTTTTTTCCCACCCACTTGTTTTGAAAAAATTCAACAGGCGGGTTTATTTGAAGAATACATTTATTTCTGTTGTTGATATTTATCCAACACAAATGTTACCAAACAAATGCTTGCAAAGTTTTAGACATTGTACAGCTGAAATGAAAATGACTGGAATCAAATATTTCACATCTCCTGCTTTGTTCCTGTCAACACATTTTCATGACTGTTTTAGGTGTTCTCTTTGGACTACTGGAAACCTCTTTAAATGACAAGATGATGCTGGAAGAAGAAATAACACAAGTTTATAATGAACCTCCAGAAGGGAATGCAATTGTGAAATAAAGGACTTTTTTAAAAAGCTGTGTCATTAGCATCATATTGGATCTTATTTCTGTCATATTTTTCTGTTTCTTAGCATTTTTATGTCTTCCCTTCAGGGATGCCTGAACCTGAACTCCACTGCTTGGCCCGGTGATATTATCTGATGCAATTACTATCTTTCTTTCATGCTCTGCTCCTTTTTTTAATTTAAGATTATTGGGCTACATCACTGTTATTTGGCTTTCATATAAATCAGTATGCTATGATTTATAGACAATAGCTAGGATTAATAAAAACAATAGAGAATTAAGTTTTGACAAATGCTTGTGTCTTCAAAGAAGGCAGACAATATTCTTAGGAAACTATACAGTTGCAACAACATTTTAAGAGGAGAATTTATATAGATTTTTTGGCAATTTTGATGAAATTATGGGTAGTAAGAATAATATTTTTAATGTAGATGAATCCCTAAAATGCACATTAGATAAGAAGTGAATAGTATAGCTGCTCCTTTATTTTCTATATATATTCCTTTCCTGACTTCCTACACCTCTGTTGGTTTACTATATACTTCCACAATCTAGAAATTTGACTCCATATTCCCCCCTCAAATGTTACGAGGTAGAGAGTAGGCAAAGTTGACTGATATCTCTCAATGATGTTCTGTATCCCATGGGAATTTGACCTCTTCTTCCATATCAATTTACTGGTCCTGACAGGAAATTGAGCACAACTTTCCCCATTATACCCTATAACTTATAGGAGAACATACTGAGCTAGTAGACTATAAAATCTGAATCTGTGTCTATCCTACCTGTTGTCTACTTTAAAAGAATTACTTTGTTCCTCCCCACAACATTCATGTTACAGAAGAAAGAAAAATTTCTTACATTTTCTTTGGAATACATTAACTGATGTTACACAAGGCTACATCTGGGAAGGCAACTTCGTTTAGTGCAAAGCTCCAAGTATTGCTCAGCCACTCTCCCTGTCAGAATTAATGTCCTAAACTGATGTCTGTTGCTGTCTCATCTGCTATAATCAGATGATGCTATTCCCCTCTCATAAACTTTATTCCATGCCACTCAAGCAAAAAGAGTGTTCTAAACCTCTGGCAAAGCACATGTTATGCTGCTAGATAGTACAGCCCTTTAGTTTGTGTAATGAACCTTTAGCATGTGCAAGGAGTATTCTTTGCAATCCTATTAACATGATTTTTTTGTGCTTTCTTCTCCTTCCCAACCACACCTTCCAGCAAGTTACTTATGTCATTTAGAGAAACAATTATAAAGTTAAACTTGCTGTTTAAAACAAAAGTGTGTCTTCTCTGTCATAACATCATAAAAAACACCAGTATAGGGTTTTGTCACATTTCTCTCGGTAATAATAGACAAAATCATTAAAAATTAGAGCTGTCTGAGAAATTATTCAGATGCCTGGTGTGGCAGAGTGGCAGAACTTAGGAGGTGAAAGACAGAAGCATTCCTGCAAGCCCAAGAACAACCTCCTGCTTCAGAAACGTATATTTCTGCCTTGATCAGTACAAGTAAGTACTCAGTAAGTTCAAGGACAACGCAAAGGTGAATGGCAGTGTAAATCTGCTGGAGGGCAGGAAAACTCTGTAGAGGGAGCTGAACTGACTGGTTTGATGGGATGAGGCCAACGCTATGGAGTTCAATAAGGTGAAGTGCTGGGTCCCACATTTTGGTCACAATTACCCCCTGCAGCACTGCAGTCTGTCAGAAGAGTGGCTGCAGAGCTGCATGGCAGAAAAGGGCCTGTAGATGCTGGTTGACATCTGGCTGAAGATGAGCCAGCATGTGCCCTGGTGGTCAAGAAGACCAGTGGCATCCTGGACTGGACCAAGAATAGTGTGGGCAGCAGGACCAGGGCAGGGATTGTTCTCCTGTTCTCAGCACTGGTGAGGCCGCATCTTGAGTCCTGTGTCCAGTTCTGTGACTCTCACTGCAAGGACGTTGAGGTGCTGGAGCATGTCCAGAGAAGAGCAATGGAGCTGGTGAACGGTTTCAAGCACCAATCCTGTGAGGAGCAGCTGAGGGAGCTGTGAGCTGGAAGAAAAGGACGATCTGGAGAGACCTTACCACAGCTGAGAGTGGCATATGATGTGATTCCTGGTGGTGGTGCTGTGAAGGGCCAGGTGTTGGACTCAATGATCCTTGTGGATGCCTTCCAATTTGGCATGATATATGATTCTGTGGTCATATGATTCTGCGGTTCATAACAATTGCCGTTTTCTTGTAAAATCCACATGAAAGGATGCACCATTAAAACCTAGATATTGTGTTAGTGACATCCTAACGCTTTCTGTGTTGCACTTCACTATCTTCTTTGTCTTTTTATGTATAAATTCTAGGGAAGGACAGATTTTAACTCTATTCTCACTAGTGGTGTTGCACAGTGCATCTCTGTCCATCATTACAGAAGATAACACCATTCACCAGAGCTTAGATACCCTATAGCCATGACAAAGTCCATAAAAGAAATCAGAAGCAGAATGACATCTTGAAACTAGACTTTCCGAAATCAAGGCTGTAATCCCACTTGTCAAGTCTTCTTGATTCCAAAAGTGTCAGAGTAGAGCTAACTGTTCTTTTAACATTTTGAAGGTTCCATAAAATCATAGTGCAGATTCTGGCTCAAAGAGAATACACAGTATGTGTGAGAATGAGGAAAATGGTGCTCACTATTTAGCTACCATGAATATGAGGAAGCAACAGAAAAGAACATTTCAATTAGACTATAAATTAATCTAAAAGGAGAAAAGGAGCAAAACATTCAAAAATGCGTATACATAAGAGACAGAAGAGATTACTCTCTGCATCCCAGACAAAATTGTTTACATTAAAAAAGAAATCCATGGTTGGTGGGGTGAGAATGGCTGCTATGCTGACATGGATTCTCTGCCACAGAGTATATTACAGAATTTGTGCTCTGTTTATAGCTGCTTGGAGAGGTATTCTTTAATTCAGCAATGAACCGGGGCTAGACTTTGCATGATAAATGCTATGGCAACGAATCCATGTTGTGTGGAATACCTTTGTAGATTAAAGTGCTTTGATTCATGCATTGCAGCTCATACAAATGGATGATAACATACATATAATCCAACAATTCATGTATATGAGTCACATTCCTTGCAAACACCCATCAGAAATATTTATATTCATTGCCACATGTACGCATAGCACATGCACTAACATGCACACATATAAGATGCCTACAAGCATATGTAAGAGAAATGTGGATTTTTGTGCCTTTCTATTAGTTTTAAAGACTGACTTCTGCTATTTTGACATATGCAAGTACAAAGATTAGGACTTTGGAATATTGCATTGGAAGAAAAAATTACATGTGGGTCTCCCTGTAAATCATATGAGATTAAGCATTTCTGCTCACTCATTCAATATATGCTTAGTCTGTTAAACTGCTTCATTAATCTAATTACAAGTTATTTTTAAAAAAGCTTTTGTAAGCAGTGAAAAGTAACTGTTGCAGCTTTAGGTGGCTGTCATATCTGACTTACTAAGGCAAAGTAAGTTTTTCATAATAAAAATAAGCAGATTTGTTTGAAATGTAACATATGAAATGAACTCTCACACCAGAGAAGTTCCATAATTTTCTTTCTTTTTCTAACTTCTCTCCAAAGATACCCCAGGGGGCAGAATGAAGGAAAGAAAATGAAGAAAAAAAAATCTACAACAGAATCCCCGTTCTAGCAAATTCTTGTTTCGTTTTAAGATCATGTGTATGTATGCTTGGGGTTGGTGATATATAATCAGACCAATGCATTTCTTTGTAAAACCTCGATGCCTTTCTGCACACAGGTTACATTTTCTGCCTGCGTGCCTGACTGTCCCTCCTTCAAAGTCAACCTGCAGTCCAAAGAGCTGACATTGAGAGCTGGGAGGGTGGTGGCGAATGTTCAGATGCAGATGTGGGAGTGCTTAGAGGAACTGCTTTGAAGTCCAGAGGCTCTTCCAAAGGATTTTGCTGCCAAGAGGAAATCAGTGTCTGGATCTTCATTTAAACAATGTATAACTAGGAGTAGTGATGACTTGGTATCCTCATTCATGAAGTGCAGCAACAGAAGTGTGCCAAGGTTGGATCCAATCCTGCATCAGCAACAACTCAGGAGGAGAGGTGTGATTGCTGCAGGGCTTAGGTTCAGAAACAGTGTGTTAAACTGTGTTGCTCTGTACCGCAGTGAATGAAATCCATTTGCCTTCTCTGGATTTGGAATTTGCAGTCCTGACTTGGAGCCCTAAAGCTTCCTCAGTATTTAGTGGAGGAGAGCCAGGCTCATTGACTGAGACTCACAACAAACAGCGTATTCACTGCTGCAGCACTTAAGGGAACACCAAAAAGATAGTCGAGACCATGCCTTTACAGTTTCTTTGCTCTAGCATATGTCTGTGCAGTTGGAAACAGATGCAATACCCTTTGTCCTCCTAAGATTACTCAGTCCTTTTTCTTTATAAAAAGCACAAGTGAGTGTATGACCAAAGGAAGGAACTGATCCAGATATAAAAAACACTTGTTTGTTTTTTGGTGGTTTTTTTTTTTTTTTTGGTGTGGAATCCATAGAACCAAGTCATGGCTCTGCTTGAGGTAGCATTATCACCTTCAAGGCTCACAAAGAAATAAACTAATTTGCCTTATATAACTTTATCCAACTGGAAGTAACACAGCTGGTCTAAGCTAATCATCTATGCTAATCATTTTCACCTTACAGTCACTGGAGGGAAAAAATCCTTGCAGATGGTGTTTCATCTTTTGTCTCCAATATTTCAGAAGAGGATGAACTGACAGTTGGAGGTGCATATTTCTAGTGATTGTTTAACTCAAAGTTAAAGTCATAATAATAGTGCAAATGTGACTGCATCATATATGTTGAAAATATACATAAATGCACCCATTCTGAGCCACATATATATAGTAGATTAAAAAGGTAGGGCTGATCATTTAAATACCAAGTGGCTCAGGAGAACAAACACCATCACTTCCAAAATGCTGCATGTCTTGTGGCATTTGAGCCTGCAATGGAAAAACTACCACAAGAGTGCTTATGTGCAGAGGTGACACACTTGTGATTGCAATATAGATATGTCCTGAGAATATGACTGTACTGAACACAACAAAGCAAGATCTAGACACCTAAGATAGCTCTCAATAATCTCAGAAGGTCCAAGAAGAAAAGTTAGATTGGAGATATTGCCCACACTACTGAAGGAAGTATGACACACAAGCTTGAAGATGTCAGGGGTTTAAGATATTTTTGCTAGCCTAGCTTCACAAATCGTGCCCTTAATTATAAGCTTTTGTGTAATACTTTCAAGTGTGAAACTGATAATCCTTCGAGAAGTGCAATCTGTGCAAGAAAACTCTATATAAACTGCCCACTCAGTGAGCTGGAAGATAGAAAAACCCTACAGCAAACAAATGAACATCAAATAGAAGCAGGAAAATATTTATTTTATCACTTAAGCAAAGTGTTTACTCAGTTAATTGTTTAGAATTTGGATATGTGTAGTATATTTTGTTGTAAGTGCGAAATTTCTCCTTAAAATTGGAGGGAAAAATCTCAGCTGGAGCTGTTTGGCTCTCAGGTTGTAGAAATTCCATGAGGTAACAAAAGCAGTGGAAAAAATCAATTTGTTGTGGCTTCTACAGCCCTGTGCAAGCTTTTTCTTTTTGCTTCATTGAAACTGTCTTCAAACTGAAATAGGGGAGCCAGTTCACTACAAGTGGTCAACAGCTTTTCTGCTTGTTTATGTTATTTACCACAGGAATACAATAAAAGTTCATGACCTACCTGACATAAATCTAGATTACTAAAATGTTACATGTGTTTTCAACTGGGAAATTTGCTGTTTGAGCTAATAATAGGTTTCTTCAGCCGAAATAAAGATGTGGACTGGAACAAATTGACTATCTGGATAAAAACCTCAGTCTTCTCCTGCTTGTGGATAGTTCACAAGCATAATAAAATCCCAGAGAACTAATACTAAGTGTATGAGGATGGTTTGGGCTTTACTTTTAGATAAAGGAATATCTGTTCATTTCCATGGCCTGACAAAAACCTTGAAGTCTCTTCAGACATTTTGTTCATGCCTATTTGGAATCCTTTGAACTCCCTGTAAATCTCTTTTTCTGAGGCTGAAGTCACCATTTTAATGGTGACATTAAGAAACAGTGAAGCACAGCCTTATGTGAGAGGATGATTTGTTACATGACCCTGTATTTGCAAGCCTGGATCTGAAATAGGCAGCAAATTAAACTAGTTAAAATACCTTAAAATTATTGTAGTTGAATCTTTGACAACTGTGTTTTAATGCCATGTACTTTAAACTTCAAGTTTCTTTGTAAAGAATATTAATATTAGACTGTTAAATTAAACATAACATAATCAATGCATTGCAATCATTAAACCTCTATACATATTTACATGCAGTAATTAAATTCTGCTTCATATTTGTTAGTTTATTTTTCTAAGGGAGCAAGAGAACCTCATAAAAATTCATGGTAACTTTCAATGACTTCATAAGAGGAATTTTTCATACAACATTGATGCAGCTTTATCAAGCCCTGTCATACTTGGATTAGCTTTAGCCTGCTACTGAGGTTGTAAGATATCCCATGGAAATGGAGCCAGAGTATTCTTCTATGGAAAAAGATTTGAGGTTATAATGAAAAACTCATTGTCTCTGCTTGAAATTTTAGCCTTAGATACACCAATAAATAAGGGAAGGTGAAAGATCCAGGCACCCACTCTTTGTGCCAATTGAGAGGAATTAAGCTAAATTATGAATTCCGAAAAAAACAAACAAACAAAGCAAAGAAAACCAAAACAAAATAAAAAAACTCCTGAGTAGTTTGATTAAAGCATTTAGTAACATTTTGGCTGCTGAGAACATAATAAACACAGCCTTTTACAAAGCTAAAAAAGAATAGCATATGAAGGAAAGCTAGATTTAAAATATTTTTAGTGATGATGAATGTATTTCCTCATTGTGAATTTTTACCTCCAGTAAACCTGAAGAAAGAAAAATGAGTTTAGCCTAGGGGTCCAAGAGCACATGAAGATCTTATGCATTGCTGAACTGCATCTTGGAAATCAAATGAGTGGAGCAACTCATTGCCAGATGACACAATCAGGATCAACATTCACATCCACAAAAGTCGTGTAGTATCTCTAATCTTATAAAATGATCCCAAAAGCCTGCAATGCAAAATATTTCCAGGGCAACATGAAAAACAAGAGAACAAGCAAGTGAGAGCCCCTGACCAGCCCTGGCCATTTTATCAAAGAAACAACACAGATTTCGTCCCACCTGTCCTTGCAACCCAAAGCTGGATTTACCGTTTTGCATCAAAAAGCCTCTGTCCCTAATCGGGTCTTAATTTCTTCTGTAGCTCCCAAAGAACGCTTTTCCAAAATTTCCTCTGTAAGATTACAAACAAAGACTCCTGGAACTCTAAGAAATGCAGTAATAATCATAGGCTCCCTTCTTAGAGAATGGCAAATCAGATAAATCTCAATATGCGTCTGTGCATAACAGTTACGGTCCTTTAAAACTCATTTGACATTATTCATCAAGAAACAAGGGTAGTTCTATTAGGATGGTCATTTTTCTATGGTTTTGTCTGTTGATAAAGGATACAATTAAAAAATCACATATCCTAAAGGAAGATGTTCTATACATTCTATACTCATAGGCTATAATTCCATCTTTAAGCTCTACTGGTTTTAAAAGTTTTTCATTGTTTAAATCTTTAAACCGTAACAATATTTCCCCATTGCAATAAATTCTATTTAATTATTAATCCCATGAAAAACTGATAACTGCTAGTCCGCCATAATGCAATCCTTTCATCTCCAAATAATGTAGAGGAGGTAATATGCCACTCTTGAAAATCTTTCTTTAATCCTTTTTCCTTTTAAAATACAGAGCCATGAAGATTTATCACAGTTCCATAGATTTCAAAAGAAGGCTACAGCTTTGTGATGTCAATCCACAGGACCGTAAAGATGCTACTTTGCCAGAGCTATATTGTACTTCTAAACTGGAATGAGGAAATTGATTTGCAGTAGAATATACCTTATTACCCAATTACCATATCAGGCAAGCAAAGTCATTGTTCTACTTTTTTTGTCATTTCAGATTTTAATCACTAAACGAGTTTCAATAATGTAAGTTTGAGTATTTCATAGTTTTATTTTCATACACTCAAGATATAAGATCTTTTTTCCCCTGACTTCCATTGTATGCAATAAAATGCATTCATTTTTCCCTTACAAAATGTATATGTTTCCAGTTGTGACAGTTCACGCCAGTTAACTATTTTTTTTGCTATAGAAATAATATAATCTGAAAAAAAACAAGTCCCTAATGCTTTATAATGCAAATTTTCATTTATTTGAGCAACATTCTTGTCACTTTTATTTCCGAATATTTCCATGACTGTCTTTTGACTGTTCCACAGTTGCATGTGGAAAAAATCCAGGTAGTATGTCTATACCCATCACATACCAATATGCTTTCAAAGGACTTTGCTATACCAAAATCGGTAATTACTGCCTTGAAATTTCACATTTACTTGTCTGCAACTAAAAGAGACCTCTTAAAAAATAACAAAATCAAAACACAGCAGAAAAAGTAACCACACATCATTAGTAGATTGCATGCCAAACATACTTTCAAAAAAGACTGAAGGAAAAAAATTAAGAGTCTGCACCTGAGGCAAGACTGCCCCTTAAGCTTAGGTGAGATGCAAGCTCCTTTCAAAGACGAGTTATTTGCCTTAAATGACTAAGCTCATATAATGTCAGGTAACACAAAGATTGCTCTTTGGAATTTCCTATGTGATCCATTAAACGGCAGATCGCTGTAACAAAAACAGCAGAATTATGTGGCTCTGCTGTTGATACAGACAAATTTATTGCTTTTGAAACAAGGCTTACAGAAACATTACTCCAATACCTTTGAGCTGCAGATTTCTTTAAAAAAAATCAACCCATACACATAAAAACCAGATCATGTCTCTTTTTCTTCTCAGCCTGGGAAGTCTCTCCCTCTGTCCGTCTCTCCCTCTCTGTGCAAGAACCGCCTTGCTCATACAGTTCCGATGCAGTGGAGCATGGCGTCATGAGATGCTTATTCCTGAATTTAAATGGAGTGTAACGATAGCGATCCTCCGTGAAAACAAGAATAAGGTCCTGATCGGGCTCAGGCCACCTTCAGTGCCATCGGAAGGTGAATTAAAAGGATTTGGCAATTCCATGGTCAGCTTCGGTGTGGATCTCCCCAGTTGCAGCGGGTGTGACCAGCTGGGCACCGCACAGGGCTCCACACAAGCACATATGCGTAGACATACACATAGGCACAGGCGCACGTACAACTTCCTTGCATGCTGAAGCAAACTCCTCCCACGCTCTGTTCCTGGTGCACATCTAAATGGCTGTTTTATACGTATTAACCCTGTGAAACGCTGTAGGACTTTGCTATTCACCTCCCAGATAATAAACTATCCGTTTGCAAGCCTGTCACACAGTTCACAGATCAAAGAATCAAGGTGTCAACAGCCTTCTTTAGTATAGATATCACTGGTTCTTTACTGCCTAGTTATGCCTGCACAGCCCTTAGACATTTTTTGTCTTGAGGTTACTTACCCCATTCAAGTACTCTATTTTCCTTTTCACTGCATCTGTGCTACAGGCTTGCTGGCTGAAAAAATTGTAGCAGTGCCACCCTTTCCCCCATTTTCCAACTCACTTTCTTTCCATCCTGCCTGTCTACTTCTGTACACAGTTAATTGTCCTGTTAAAAACAAAACAAAACAAAACAAAACAAAAACAAAAAACCCCACCAAACAAACAAACAAACAACAACAACAAAAAAACCAAAAAAAACAAACCAAAACAAAAAACACAGAGGAAAAGCAAGCATAACTAAAAATTTTAGATTAGAATACAGTAAGTGTAAAAAGTGGATCTTTATTTAAAGAAAAAGTTTTACAGAGCCTTGCTTTATTTCACTGTATGTTTAATAGTTTTTAGGTTATAATCATAATTCTATGTCTTTGTGAAAAAGAGAAAGGGAGACATACGGACAGGAAAATGGGCAGCCTGGTTGGGGGTAAGATTTATACTTCTTTAGTAAAACAAAAAGGTCCCTCATTTTTCTGGCTGTGCTCTTGGGACTCGGTCTCCATACCTTTCTTAAAAAGGAGACATGGTGAGTAAGTTCATGTACAGCTCTTTCTGCCAAGACAGTGCATGTGCCAGTAATTTATTAGCAACAGGCTACAGCTGTGATCTCCAGCTCTTAGGCTGGTTTGGTATTTCAGTAATTACCACAGTTTCATTAACATTTAAAGGGAATAGTCAGCTCAATATCTCTAAAAGACTATTTTGTACAGCATGGATCCATTTTACATTTGCATTTGACATTTGATAATCTCTACACATAAGCTCTGAGCCAGAGAAATGAGATGTCACACACAGAAAAAATTAACCCAGATGTAACTTCTCAGTAAATCTGTGAAACTGTAGAATAAATGTCCAAGACTGGTAGTGTTATGAAGAACACCTATTTCCCAGTCTTACATTAATTTGAAACATGAAACATCACTTTTATATCTTTATTTTCCACTTGTGATATTTCTGGATATTGAAAAGGAGTATAAGCAGGAGGTCAGAGGAATAGTAAAATAATCAACAGGTCAGATATGTATATATATTGCCTATTTTTATTTAATAAAATCAGACATGTTTATGAGATGTCAACTTTATTTTATAGCAGTCTTCATTTTAGACTATCCTTCTCCTCAGCAACTGCATTTCTACCTTGAACAGCTGAGGCAATTAACTAGACTCCATAAAGAAACATCACTGGTATCAGCATAGAAGTAATAGAAGGTAAACAGGAAACAATAAATAAAATTCAGTGTAGACAGGTCTAAGTTGATGAACATGGGAACAATCAATCATAAATTCTGCATACCTCATGAACTTTAGAACTAGACTGTTCTGTAGAAGTGTTAGGTCAACGTTCAGCAGTAGTGAGAGAAAGAAAATTGTTAGGAGCTACTGGGAAAGGAGTGAGGAACAAAACATAAAATATCACTAATTACATAAACCTAGAGTTTTTCCATATCCTGCACACTGAATAGTTCTGATTCCCCACAGCTGAGAAATATGGAAGTGGAAGGTGACCAAAGAAACCAAACTCACAAATTTGTTTTCTTGAGAGAAAGGATCTTGTGGGATGTGTAGTACTCAGTCTATGGAGCTAGAAGAATATTGTAATAGAGTTGCTTGCAGTGATGTGACCTTGCAGACAAAGTAGGGTGACCTACTAAACAAAATGTGATACCTAATCTTTCACACACAATGTAGGTCAACTGTAAAATTTCTTGGTATAGGATGTGCGGATAAAAAAACAAACTCCTCAGAAAACAAATTTTTTTGTGGCAACCTAACCACTCTCAGTGTATGTTAATCTGTGGTTGGTTGTATCCATGACACTGGGAAACATGTTGTCTTTCAAACCAGCCAAGGGGAATGGCCAGTAAAAAACATATCTTACATTTTTTGTGATCCTGTCATCCCTCTCATCATAAGACACATCTTCACTACTGCAAGAAGCAGGGACAAACAGCTTTCATATCCTCAGACGGAGCTATGGATCACCAAGTACCCCAAAGCACCCTATCACTCTTACTGGGAACTCTCCAGCAGAAAACTCTGCATGCCTCACTGTGTTGCATTGAATATGAAGAATTCCCTCTCTGGGGGGGGTGGGATTTAGGTGTTCCTATGCTAACAGGAATGTATATAACCTGAGGAGCATCTGTTTTGGTCCCCACCTCCAATAGATCAAGACTGATCTCCAGTCTTGAGAGAGTCTTGGAGTCCAGAGGATCTCCAACCAGAGATGTCAAAATTGCAGTGATCAAGTCTTCGTGCCCCATCCAGGAGTAGTGATATCTTTTCTCCCCACTATCTACTCTTTTTTGTTCCTTCTGTTTCATTAATTTTCTTATGAATTTTCTTTATGATTTTTTTACAGTTTCACAGAAAAGAACCAAAATGCCCATGTACCAATTTCTGTTGCAATTAGGTAGTTTTAAAATAAATCTGCCTCACATATACACACCAGCCATTCAGTATCATTTCACTATAATTCACCCCAAGGGATTTATTAACAGGAATATCACTTACCCTTCCTCAGAGGCAGGTTGCAATATTACATTCTCATAAGATGAAGACTATTTTCTCTCTAGCTGAAAAAATTCCTGAGTACTGAATTTGCTGGAGGCTGGCAGAAAATTCTGGAGGACATTCACTATAATCCTTGTAGTGTTTGAATATTCTTTCCTGTCTACTATCAGAAATAATATGGATACTGAGAAGACGGTTGGTTAGTCTGACAAATATTCTGTTCTGAAGTAGTCTTATCAATCCCCTGAAGGAACCAGGAATCATATTGTGTCATTACTGGCATTCAAGTGGAGTTTCCTGTTTCTTCCTATGTTTCTTTTATGTCAAGAAAATTGCCTTGCACAAAGATTGCATGAAAGACAAAATAGTTAATTTGTATTACCTTCTAAGAAATAATTTTAGAAATCCAAACTGTGCTCTGAAAGCCTTCTCACTTGAAGCCCGGTGAAAATGTCAAGGCCAGCCAATTTCAATGTACCAACTGGATAATAGTTAGGCAAGATTGGTTTGAAACAGTGCCACGTCCCACCAGATTTAGCCCTTAACAATACAAGAGGTCAGTAAAAGAACCCATTTGATAGCTCAGTTTAATATGGGCTGGAATCACATTAATGTCATTCTGAAAACTGGAAGGAAAGTTAAGCATCTAAATATTGCCCATCATATGTCTGTATTATGTCCATTTAAAAAAAATGTATTTCCTGAAGGAGTCATAGCTAGTAAAGGATAGGTGATATTCTTGCAGTCAGTGGGGCTTTGAAAATTTGGACTAACTGACAATTTGACTTGAGCTTTTTCTTCAAAATAATTTTGATCTCAAAATTAATAAATCTTTTTTTCACTGTTAGGTACTAACTGAAATATTTTTATTTTCACAGTCAAAGAAACAGTCTACTCTAAGCAATAAACAATCAATATTTACTTAAATGAAATTCTACTAGGATTTATGTCCAAAAATTGTAGAATATGTATTTTAGTACAAGCATCAGTCCAATATCATGAAGTGATTTAAGAAATAAGTTTATATATAAAAAGTAAAACAAAACTGAAAATACTGTTCCAGATCTTTCTAGCAAATAGAGATGCTTAAAAACTGTAAAATATCATGATAGATTTGGGAATGAGATTTGGAAATGCAAAAGTATTAATATAAAATTACCGATAATCTATGGGTGCTGTTTTAGTATATGCATCTCCTTGCTCAAACACTGGGCTACTCTATAAGCTGAAAATGGTGTACTGTAATTTCATAGAGAAATAAAGGAATTCTACCAATGCAAGTCAAATTATTTTTCCATTCCTTCATGGCACTAATAGCTCTTTCTCAATATTATAAGGTCGAAGATGTAATTAATTTTTGGATTTTAAAACTTCTGATAAATTCTGTAGTTCATTGTCTTTGTGCAGTTGATTTGCTATCCACATAGAATCTTTTTAAGAGAGCTGTGAAGAATAGTCCTGTGTTTGTCTTATGACACAAGGGCAATTGAGCTCCAATCTCATCCAGATAATTTGATCTGAGAACTAAAACACTTTGTTGAATATATGTTGCATGGGCATTAAAGTGCAGCATCAGCCTAGAAACAAGGTATTCACAATTTCTATGCATTTTAAACAGGTTGAGAGTCCTTGTCTTAATTCTAATTGATTGAAAAAATGAGGCTGCACAAGCTATATATTTCACTGTGCTGTCATAGAATGGCTTTCTCTGATTTTTCTGGTGTTCAAAAAAATACAATACAAAAGGTGAATTGATAAATGTGTATCATTCTACACACGTGATTAACATGGAATGGTTTGGGTAGCATTAGAGACTGATTTTCTGACTGAAGCACAAAATTGTAAGAGATACCCTCTTGTCAGTATTTACGTACAAGACATGAGGTTTTAAAAATGTGTTAAGAAGAAGGAGACATGCAATTTTCTCTAGCAGAAACCTCTTTTTCTGTTCTCCTTCTAAAAAATACTTGGAATTCTCAGCAGAAATTGAAAATTTGTTACATGACTGTCATAGCACCTGACTAAGACAAACACCTGAGATGTGTTCAGCTGGTACCTTAAACAGTGATCTCTCCTGTCACTGGAGGAAGCAAGTTACCATGTCCCTTGATGAGGTTTGATGTGAGGCTTCTCCCATGACCCAAAACAGTGTATAAAGTGAAATGGTTTGTTCTCAGATGAGAGATGTTAGGTTGCTAACCATAGAACTGGAAGTGAGAAAGGCAGAGGAGGCTGCAAATCTCTTGATACCAGGAGACTACAGAGAGTATTGGGGCCTGCCAATGTGAATGTCTCTCACCTTCTGCCTTGCTGGCAGTAGATCAAACACAGACACCAATAGAAGAGTAGTGTGAGAGAGAAGTACATAACGAGCTATCAGTTTTGGCTGGGAAATGGCAGTCACAGTCATGTGTACATGTGTGTGTTTTCTGTGACAAGTTCCAATGCAGCCCACCCGCCAGTGGACTGGCACTTGGATTTTTGAATGTACCCCTTAGTTCCATTGTGGGAATGTCAGATATTAGCCTAAGTCTCTTAAGTCATAACAGAGAGCTTGCAGGCAATTAAACAGGCAATTAAGTCTAAAGTGGTCACATAATCCCAGTAATCCACTTAAAGCGTACCTTTAGCCTGGCTCACTAATCTGATCACACTGTAATTGAGCAGGTTTTTGGAATCTCAGGCGAGGAGACTGGTAGCATCACCTGGGGTTATAAGTTGTGGGAATGGTATCTACAGGACCGTTGGCTCAACCTGGAGCTGCACACATAGTCTATACATAAATTTAATTTCTCTTAATCAGAAAGTCATTCAAGAGATGCAGTTTGCAGTGCATTTGCAGTGTGTAAATTGGTAGAAAACCAAAATATATTAAGCAAATTCAGAGGTCAATTCAGAGAGCAGAGCATTTCATCTCATTTGATAAATCTTAGATGAGACCCATCACTGCATCTATGCTGCTGAACAAAATCATTACAAGAATTCCATTAGAATATAGTAAAGCACAAGTCCTTTGAGAACATAACATGATCATTTTTAGAATAACAACAACAAATCAGAGTTTCCTTCTGGAGAGCTGTTGTAAATATTCTTTGTTTTCCTCCTTTGGAGTTGAAATATTTTAAAATTTCTTGTCAGTTGCAAAATTGTGTCACATAAAGCTTTTAAAAGACCTTTCTGAAAAACTAATCTAAGACATTCTGAAATTGCTTTAATATTCCAGTTAAAAATGCAATTCATTTACTTTATCTTTTGCTACATTGAAAAGAAATGGAAACTAAAAGCTCAAAATGGTCTGTTTTAGATAAACAGACGTGTTGCTTACTCCTAAAATTTTTCTCTTTATTTCACTGGATATTTGCTTCTAATCCAAAACCAATGTACTTTTTTTTTTTTTTTTCTATTTGATATTAGAAACAATGGAAACATGGTTATTCATGAAAGTCTTTTCATTCAGAAATTGAAATTCTGTTCTTGTTTTACCACAGGATTCAGATGCCTAATTCTGAATGCTTTACAGAGCACCTTTAATACTTATAGATGTCATAAAGATAGACTTTGGTCATCAGAAAAAGATAAAATTGTAGGAACAATAAGGGGGATTGTTTTTGGATTCCCCCTCCCTCCCCCCCCCATTTATACATTTTAAAACATTCCACCAAACCCCATTTTAGAAACTAAATTCTTTTTACCCTGAGGAAAACTTCCTTTTTCTACGATTTAAAACCCCCAGTTTTTATATTGATACACTTTTTTTACAAGCCTCCATTGAAATAGTTGGCTAAAATGTCCAGCACTCAAATTTCTTCATGGCAAAGTCAGATTCAGATGGAAAAACTGCTACAGATACTGGACGCTGGAAGTTTGTGTACCACATCCTTCTTTCAATTTTACATTCTGGCTCTATCTGTAGTTTTATTTGGAGCTCATCAAGGCATTCCTGCAGTCCAAAAGGCAGGGATCAATGTTATAGAAGTCTCTCACTTACGTTATTTATAAGTCCAGTAGTCTCGGGAAATGATCCCTTCCAAATGTACTTGGAGGGTAATATATTCTCTATTTCATTGCTAACTTGTTAATAAACCAAAGTTTTTTCTAACACATGGTAATTTCACAGAATGTTCTGAGCTGGAAGGGAACCCAGAAGAATCCACAAGAATCATTGGGTCCAACTCCTAAGGAAATGGCCCATACAGGGATTCAGCCTACAACCTTGGTGTTAACATCATGCTCCAATCAATTTATTGAGGTATCCATAGTTCCTTAGTAAATGAAGATATTTGTATTGTTTGCACTTAAGTTAATACAATATCAGAAATTGTTTTGAGAAGAAAAAACACATGAGTAGAATGTACTGCTCATAAAATAGTAATATGACTCTTCCATTCAAAGAGCTGCCAGTTTGTGTCCAAGTAAAGCCTGTAGTAAATTGTGGTTGTATATTTTCTCCATAGAACTTATGCTGTATCTTGTCACCTTTGAACAAAGACCGATTTGTAATGCTCAGGACTGGAAATTGCAAATCAATCTTAGAACCACTGAATTATAGAATGGTTTGTGTTGGAAGGGGCTTTAAAGATCATCCCATCCCCTCTGCCATGGACAGAGACACCTTCCAATTGACCATTAAAATGATGCTCCAGGGCGACCTCAAATCTGGACTTGAACATTTCCAGGGATGTGGCATCCACAACCTCGCTGGGCACCCCGTTCCACTGTCTCACCACCCTAATTGTGAAAAATTTCATCCTAAAATGTGATCTAAACCTACTTTTTTTTCAGTTTAATGCTGAATCCCCTTTGTCCTAAAACTACAGACCCTTGTCAAAAGTCTCTCATCAAAAGTCCCTCTTCAGCTTCCTTGTAGGCCCCCTGTAGTTACTGGAAGGCTGCTATAAGTTGTCCCTGCAGCCTTCTTCTCTCCAGACTGAACAACCCCAACTTTGAGCATGTGTTCATAGGAGAGGTGCTCTAGCCCTCTGATCACCTCTGTGGCCCTCTCTGGACTCGCTCCAACAGATCTGTGTCCTCCTTGTGTCAAGGACCCCAGACCTGGATGCAGCACTCCAGCTGGGTTCTCATAGAGAACAGAACAGAATAGAGGGGGGAAATCATCTCCCTTTGACCTGCTGGCCACACTTCTTTTGGTGCAGCCCAGGATATGTTTGGCTTTCTGAGCTGCAAGTATAGATTTCTGTCTCACCCTGAGTATCTTGACAATGCGAATAATTTCTCTGTTCCTGTTTTTGGGTTAATCAATTTAACCACCAGTGAGAATTGCATGGAACATTTCCCAAATAGGTCTCTTGGGCAGATCAAAGTTGGCACTATCAAAGAAAATAAGACTTGCTAGACTGGATTTGACCACGCAATTGTTGGTTTTTGCCTTGGGCAGCAGATTCACAGTTCAGAGAAAAATGAAATCCTCAAAGTACATTTTTCCAGTTGAGAAAAGGTGAAAGAACAGAAAACCATTTGGAAAGGCACAGCAAAATTTTTACTTTCCCAGACTTCTCCATGAATATTAATTGATGTTATATTGATTCTGTCCACAAAGCTAAACATCATTAAAACCAATAGCAAATATTTCAAGAAATATTATATGATAAACTCTCAACCATAGCATTAAGAATGTCTGTGACTTTGTGAAATATCAATTCCATGGGTTAAATATATACATTTGAGAGTAAATTTTATTTCTGTTTGAAGCATACAGCTCTTTAATTTGGTATCAACTTGTTTTCATTTTCAGCACATGTTCTGCCCAACTAGAGACCTGAAACTTACATTCCTATAAAATCTGTACTTTGCAACTGTTTGAGTCAAAATTATACATAGTCTAATGAACACAGGGGAATACTGAGACAAAGTTAAAAGGGATAACTCATCACCTTTTTATCCAAATGATTGAGCTGAAGATGAAGGCTCTTCACCACAGAAATTGATAACCATACCTGAATAAGAGGAAAAGAAGTATATCTAATTTTTAAGGACAAAATAGCACTAAATAAACAAAATAAAGCAACAAAACCACCCCAAAACTAGAAAGTACAGACAAACCACTAAAGTCTAAAAGTCATATGTTCCAACTTTTGTCCCTATTGTACTAAAACTATTTTGCTATAAGTAAATAAAGATGCAGAGTAATTATTTTTTTCCTTGCTACAAAGTTGTTTATATCCAAGATTAAATTTTCTATCTGCTGAAATGGATAAAGGGAAAGTTCATTATCATGTCAGCTCTAACAAAATAAACTTTTCTAACAAACTAATGCTACTACAACTTGAAATTCTTCTAGCTGATGTAAGAGACTGCCAGGATTTGATTAGCAACAGCAAGGGCTGGGTTCAATTTCTAGGGGTCACATGAAATTGAGCCGCCATCTAAAAACCTGAGAAAATTAAATTAAACTGTCTGGGTGCTCACTGAGCTGTACTTCTCCACTCTCAAATGATGAATCAACTGGCTTAATGAAACAGTAAGGTGTTGAAGAGAGTGAAAAAAGAGGAAAACAGGCATAAAAATAGCGAAGCAGACTAGTTGGCTATCTCTTTGCTAAACAAGAGATAGCATTCCCTTTTGTTGATAAGAGAACTACTGTGGTAGCTGATGTCCTTGCGACCTTCTCCCATAACAACAAAATATTTATGGTGTTTGCCAAATTTGCTGGTAATATCACTTATTCTGGTAGGTAGTTAGACCTCAGATATTATCCAACTCTTCCAGTCCTGTGAGATGTGCACTAATCGCTCCTGTGGACTTTTTCACTGGAGTGCTTTCTGGTCTTTACCAGGTTATGTAGTACACAGAATGAAGTGCCTTCATAAGCCATTTGAGTCTAATGGCCTGGCAACTGGAACTATTTTCAGGAAGATAGGGGAAACATGTTTGAAAATTCATAGGCAGAGTGAGATATCAAACTCAGGCCTCCTGTGTTCAGGGTATTTGTTGGTGCTATCATGTTGTCAACTGTACAAAAGGAGCAGTCACACCCTACTTCCGTGACTGTAAAAGAAGTGAGGAAGGAAGTCTGCTGTGGAAGGTTCTGGGCTAAGGCCAACAAAGTCATCAAGTCACCAAAGTAATTTCCTTTGCCTTGGGGAGTGCAACCAGGCACTCATTTACAGCCTTTTGCACTTGCCAGATTTCAGGAGCTTTTAGTGAGGTCCTTATTAAAGGTCCTGGTTCTTATGATTTCTAGTGTAAAGCACCAAACTTTCTTCATGCATCACTAAAGTAACAAAAGCGTCTAATGCAGAGTCTGGATGCCACCTTCAGTGCCAGAAACCCAGAGGCTTACATTGCAAATACTAGCATGAAGCCCCTTTGTAGAACTAACCTTAGGTTCAGATCATTTATGGAGCCCTACTAATCCCAAATCTTTAAAAGGGCTTCTAATCTGCTCAGCATATTGGATTCTTTCATCTGAAGGCATTAAACTCTATAGGCAATTACTAGCCCAGGGAGGTATTTATCTCCCTTATCAATGAAGATATGAAATGTTAATGAACAATGTATGTCAAATAGCAATTTGAAATCAGTAGGTTATTGTGAAAAAATAGCTCCCAGCCCACACCTCTAAAGAAAAAAACCCAATGCACCCTGACTGATTCTGGTAACTAATCAAATATGTCCCACATGCTATAGTAAGGCCTGTAGCAAGATCTCTATTTAATAAGGCCAGACATTGAAAGGCAATATCAGTTTTATCTTATGTGGCAGCTGTATTTATCAAAGCCAATGTCTGCAGAGTCAGAAAATACTTTTATTCTGCAAAAGCAATTATTCATTTATTCATTTGGATCCTGACTATATTTTATCACTAACACATTTGGCTGCATGAAATGTGAGAGTTGGGTCTAAAACATTCTAAAGTGCTGGAAAAGAATTCCCAACTATTAACAACCCTTCAAAGCATTGCATTACCTTACCATGCCTTCAAAATTTTAATAATAAATGATGGCATTATTAGAAATATAACAAGATACCTCAAATCTATGGCACATTCAGAAAAATAAGGGTCTCACTGTTGAAGCTGTTTCATACTGGTTCCTCCTCTGATGTCTCTAAAAGTAAAGTTTTTTTTTCATGGGAGTAAGGTCTACAGTGGTAAGTGAAATTTTAATTTATGTTAAATAGACCCAAAAAATACTTTTACATTTCTAAGTGCCTTTCTCGATCAGATTAAGATATTGGCTTTTTTTTTTTTTTTTTTTTCGTAGTTAGCCCCTCAGAGAGTGAGACACCTAGTTACAGTCTAACTTGGGCTTTCTGCATCTAAACTAAAACTCTTTGACATCTTTCATGGTCTTTGAAGAGACACAATGAAAAATAGCAGTTCTATTAGCTATAGTCCAGTCCTTGTTCTAAAGAAGATGGCGGTGAAGATGAAGGTGAATTAAAAATGCAATGTTGTCCAAAAGGAATATATGTAAAATTCTCTAGGTATGATTAAACAGAAAAGAAGGTATGGGACCACTTTATAGGCACATAACTATAGAAAAGGTATAGCAGTTAAAATGAATTGCTAAACAAAAGCTGTTTCAGGACCTTGCATCTACTCAAATTTTGAACAAAAATGCAAGATAAAAAGCACTTTCTGTTTGAAGGCTAGAATAAGAAGGGATTTTCCTAATATCTGTGTGATTATGAAGAATTATCAAGTCAGATGAGCACTCGTAGGAAGTGCAATAGAACATGACCAGTCACCTACAGGCATCCAGAGTTCTGTGCATATTCCAGTGAAGAGGAAATATTTGAGAAAAATCAACGAAAACAAAAAATACCAACAAATTAATATCTATATGAGAATGCTGAGATACCAGTTTGTAAATAGGAGATATTTTCAGATGAATGGCAAAAAATACACCCATATCACAAAAACACTTCTGTCCAAATTTCAAGATTGATTGTGTCATTGGAAGAAAATTTTTCTATAATGTTTTTACATGGCTAGATAAATTATACTACCCTATGTTGGAATTATGACAACTGTGACTGATTTGAGCAGAGAAAACCACCAAATTTTAAGGCTTGAGGGTCTGTCAAAATTTAATCTTGAACACGTGACTTTTAGCAACCCAAGAGCATATAAGAATGAGCAAGTGTTTATAGTCTTGACAGAAGTTTTGCCAGTGCCATTAATATAGCAAAATTTTACATGTTATAGCAATTATGATTGAAAAAAAAAAATCTGGAGCATTAAAGGATTTCTCTCAAAACTGTGTATGAGTGATGTTTAGAGTAGGCATTTGAGATTTGCCTCTCTTCATGTCCTGTGGAACTGAGATCAACCCTGATATACTGAGGAGTGGCCCTAATTTTTGTTTGCAATCTATAGACAAACCTTGATCTGCATGGAATAAATATACCGTGAACTCCAAAGAGAGTGGGGGAAAAAAAGACAAGCATGGAATTGCACGCCCTTATAAATATCTCTGAAAAAAATGTGGTGATATTGGGTGCAACTGAAGAAGTAACAAATTTTAAATTTTTTTTAATATCAGTGGAATTCACTCTGAGAGTGCCTGGACAAAGAATGAGGTTCTGGAAAAAAAGAAAATAAAAGGCAAAATACAGTCTTACCTTAAAGATAGAGACAAGGAAAGGCTGGGATATTAAAGACCTAGGCAGCTTAATTTTAATTCTTCAGAAACCAGAGAGGAGGGAAAATGCCTAGATGAAAGCAACATGGAAAATCAAGTTTTCAAGACTAAATCATGTCAAGCCTCTAATGTCAATGTACTTTTCTTGCAGAAGAAGGTAACAGGCCATGAAAATAGAGGAGGAGCAGTGAATATATATAGAACAAGTTTAGTAAGACTTTGGCACTGCTGTACAACACAATCTACAATCTGACTGTGAAAACATGGATTAGATAACAGAAACAGAAAACTGAGTAGAAAGCTGTATTAAGAGCATGATTAGCAAGGACTGACTCTTAAAACAGAAGGATGTAGCAAATATAAATGTTTAGGTCCAGTAGGTCCTGAACAACACAGTATTTCCACTAACAGGCTGGAAAATGGAATGAAGAGCTTGCTAATGACATCTATGCAGAGCAATGGGCTCCGTCTGGCTGTAAGCAGATTGAGGAACAGATTTCAAACTTGAACTGACTGTTTCAGACAGGTTTCACTCTACTGAAGGCAGGTGCAAGTTCTTCCACCTTAGGCAAGAGTAATGAACTAAATGAACCTGAGTGGGGAAGAGCTGGAAGAGAGGGCAGACTGCCAGACATGAACAAGAGGCAAAGAACACAAACACAAATTCTGAGTTTAACAAAACTATAATCCATGAGACAGGTGGAATATCTTGTTCTGAATTTGCTGGAGTTATTGAAACCTCATTAGTCCCCAGAAGACATTGATTTATTAGAAAAAGATCCAGAGAGTGAGAATGACCAACAGCCCCCAAAGACTTATAAGAAAGATGGGGAGATCTAAAATGATTTAATTTTTCCATTTTAGAGAAAATTTCCAATGTTAATATACACATTTGGTCTTTTAGCTGAATAATTTTATCATCCATGGGGAGGACATTTATAATAGTACAAACTACTACAATTGTTTTATTATGACTAACCTTTTCTACTTCTCTTCTTAGTTTATATTTTTTAGTTGTGGCAAAATGTGTGAATACTCTGTCACAAAAGATTAAAAAAAAATGGCAAACAAAGGGCCTGGCATGTTTTCACATCTCATAATTGTTAAGTATGACTTTTTTGGTAGTCTGAGATTCACAGAGCTGGGAAAAGCTTTTATTTCACTTTTTGGAATACATGGCCCAAATTCTTTGGTTAATACAGTTTCTTGTAGCTCCATGGCACTGACCTACTAGGAAAAACAAGATAAATAACATGGATTCATTTCTTAATGGTCTCTGCTTACATAAGTAAAAATATTTATATAATTAAGATCCCTGTATATTTTTGTTTTAAAAGAGAAAAATAAATATAAGGTTGCTGGGATAAACACACAGAAAGAATCATTGAACTATATTTGACATCTGGTAACTTAGAATGTGATGCTGCACCTTCCTGAAGAAGTAATTTTCAAATTATTATCACTAAACCGGGCTGAATAACTACTGCCCCTCTTGGACTTACAGAAAGGAGTGGAAACACAGAGTATAGGTCCTTTCTATCTTGTGCAGACCCCTTGAGGGTGTTGTCTCCTTCATTTATACTTTGGCAGATCTTCTCATGCCAATAAAATTTTACTGCTTGAGTTGAATTGAGCAATGGACTTTGCCATCCATGAAGGATTAAACTAATGTGGAGCATTTATGAAGACATCCAGTTGCTACTGGAGCCCATCTGTACTGAAGATTTCCTAAATATTTTTGATCAGCTGGAATTCTGTAACAGGCCAGAGGCAGGAGCAGTAGATCATCTGTTACCACAATCTGGTTGCAAATCCTGTGCTAGAGATGGTTTCTTCTGATGATGCTCCAGCTGTAGGAAGAGAATATAGCTGAACAGTTATTCTCAGAATAAAACTGATTTCCTGCACTCATGTATGTCCTTAGAGTGAGACCACACCCTCATTTCTGATCTGGGCCTTAGGAGGAGTTGCTAGTTCTGCAGGACTAGCCCAATACAAATTTGTTTCCCCAAGAAGAGTAAAAAAAAATACTCCCATTAATTTCCTTGCTGGAAAACCATGGTTACAAGTACAGAAATAGTGTGAAAAAGCCTTAGCATTTATTAAAGTCATTTATATGTCCCCCTAATGTTCATGCAATTATAAACTTCCTAAAGGATAGAGAAAAAATGCAATTGTCATAGACCATCAAGTGCTTTGAATTCAGTACAGTAAATCTTAATGGGTGTGAAAAATATGGAACTTTGTAGCACAGTAGAATACATGGTGAAATCAGCAGGACAGTTTTTTACTGCATAAGCTATGTGACACTATGCCCTGTAGAAGTTTTTTTCAAAAAAGAGATTGTGACTTTCTCTGCACTGACTAAATTAATCCTCCTAATCCAATGGTTGTTCTGATCCTCTGAGGAGAGGACTAGATTAATAAATTCACTCCTCCAGTGTTTCCCTGTTACTCTTGCAATCCATCTGATTCTAGGGATCAAAGAAGAGAAAGCACAGGGCTTCAAATAAACACGACTGAATGTTTCTCTGAAAGTCCTTTGCTGCCTGTTTTTTGGTGATTCTTACACTTACCACCAAACCAGGGAAGGAGAAAAGCACTGTGATTTCTGTTTTACTAATGTATTTCATTTATCCATATATTTCTATCACTCACATGTGACTTTTCTGGCAATAATTACTTGGTCAAGGCATCCGTGATCCACCCCACCAGCACACTGCAGATCATCAGTCTTTACTAATGGAAACATGTACATAACACATTGATTATTCATGACCTGCTTCAATGAAGATTTTGCGGACACATTTTTCCATTAAGCAAATGGATTCATGGCTCATTTGGATTAGACATAGAACTTCATCCTTATTAAAGTGATTGGTTTCTATCTCCCTCTCTTTCCTTCCTGAATTCAAGACCCCCACATATACTTTCACATTTTTAATTTCTCTTTCACACTTCCCTTCCACTCTTCTTATCACAAAGATTAGCCTTCTTCTTTCTTTTTGTCTGTCTTCCCCAGCACTGTAGATTTATAACTGAGCTTAATATTTAATTTATTTTTTAATTTTTAAAATTTAAATTATCTTGATTTTTAATTAATTTGAAAAATATGTATATCATTGAATCTTTCTACTCCTGTAATAATTCCCATAAAATTAATGTCATCTACATCTTCACCACACTACCTGCATACTTCCCTGTTAATTATCCTATTTCTTCATCTCCCACTCTTCCAACTTTTGCTCCACTGCTCCATTCTTACCTGTGTTTTTTAATCTCTCTCCGGAATCCTTTATTTATTATAGCAGCACAAATATTCTACACAATATGCCATTGCATGCTTTCCTTAGTGACCAGGTTCTCAGGTGTTTTTTCTGACTCTCTAAATTATTCATGGGAACATGCCTTTTTCCATGTTTAAAAGTGGGAAAATATACACGTTTTAGACAAGTTTACTACAAACAGTTTTTGTGTTGGTAGTTCTTCCCTTCTTTATGCATTTTTCTCTAGATGTCTGTACTGTCTTTTTTTCCCCACACTTTTTTCCTGTTCTGCTTGCAAAAGTCTTTCCATATGACTCCTTCAGTTTTGTGTCACCTCACTTGTTTTCTGTCCAAAATATTATCTCCTTGATGTCAGAGACTTAATATTGTCCGACGCCTCAGGTGTTTACTGGCCTTTTTTTATCTTCAGAAGTGGATATCTAAAGGGTCTAGATGTTTTAGTTTATTTCTCTTATCTCTGTGTTTGCTTGTGTCTTGGTTTGAAAGGTAGGCAGCCCTCCACACCACTGTTTGTCTTTTAGCCCTATTTCCCATCTTATTGCTTCCAGAAGGCCTTTGTTGTATTGATACACCTCATCTTCCTCTGTCAACTTGATATACCAATTTTAAATTCTCCTGTCATCCTCTTCTATGTGATGTTTTTTGCACCTGCTTTTCTATCAGGTTGAATTTCCTCAACTCCTTCTCTAGTTAACTGAAACTAATTATTTATTTCTGTGTGTTAAACCCTAACTTCTTTTCTCACTACACTTAATTAATTTCTATACATTCATGCAATTTAAAACCTGCTAATTAGAAGATTTTGGGACAAGTTTAAGATTCTAAAATGTTGTCAAAAGGGAAACACTCCCATTATATTTCCTCAATAGAGTTTTGGTCCTCAGAAAACTTTTGCTTTCTAGGTGCTCTCTGATACATTCACATAACATTTTAAAGAATAAATTATGCAAAATAGCAATGAATACTGTTGATAAAAAAGTCAGTGACCCCTAATGACTGTCCACAGGCACATATTTATTCCTTTCTCTTGCTATAGCCACATCGCTTGGGCTGTAACCCTGGAATAACATTGTCCAGTATTTGAGTTGACATCTCTATGGCATATGTAATGGTTATATATTCATCATATTGGGGAGTATGCATGTGTTCTGCACAGATGGCTTTCTGTTCACTATATGTGCTTCTTCTATATAGCCTTATAAACCTAAAATCATTGACAAGAAAGAGCTGAGTCTAGAGAGGACTCAGAACAGTTGAGTTAATCTTGACTCTGAATCACCTTAAAAATTGGACTCCTAAAATTAGTTTGGTAAACATTATGAACAGGGTTTCCAGAAGACAATTGCACTTGTGAATATTTAGGGAAGAATATTTTAAGGCCTTCAGGGAGAATGATAATTAGAAACTTACTTACTACTACATCTGAAGAACTATAAGAATATTTGCTGAAAAAAATGATGTTAGTAAAGAAGACAGTTATTTCTTAGGACATCTTACTCCTAGTGATAGATATCAAATAACTGAAGTAAAACTGCCTTTATATATGCTTGCTCTAAAACTTCCTGAATGAAAATATTGAATTCAGTGTTTAATGTTACCAAACTTTGTTAGTTTAAGAAATCTTAATTAATGTCAGTAGAAAACTTTCCAACAGAAAAATGTCAACACTTTCATTTCTCTCTCTTGAATTGATCTCACTGTCATGCAGGAAATGCCAGAATATCTAAATATAAATGTATAAATATTGACAATTTTCAAAGTTTTTTCATCCTACACCTAATGAAAGTGAATGACAGTGAATTCATGGGTCCTAAGCAGGCATAGAGGGGCTTTCTCATCTCTGGTGTGTAACTTGATGAAGTTCTAACATTTCCAAAATGTATGAGGTGAATAATCTTCTCTCATGGAAGCATATGTATTAAAGAATGGCAAGTCTTCAAAATTTTGTGATACCCTAATGATATTTTTAATATTAGTGCTTTATTGCCACTAATAAATACATATAAAATTCTATTTTTAGTAAGCATTTATGCAAAATATAGTATTATATATGTGTCAATTAGCACTTCAAATATGATGGATGTATTTGAAGCTGAAATAATAGAACTCAGAATTTAGAATTTCTCTAAAGGATGATGAATATTTGTCCTTTAATTATTTTGCTAAATAGCTTCTGTTCATGTATCAGGCCTTTAAAGGAAACACTTTCTGATGAGAAAAACTATGGACAGTTGGTTGAAACTGTCTACTTACAAATAGTGTGAAAACAAAAATTACTTATGATTCAAAGATAAGTTGGCATTTTTTACTGTTTTACATTTTTTTTGTCATTTGATATAAAACTTTCCCTCTGCAGGTCAGAACCCCATAAAAAATCTTTCTGACCTTGAGGCTGCAGAGGAGAACCTGAAGACCAGAAGGCTTGTGTTGTACCTTAAAGATTTAAAATTAGAAAGCAGTGGCAAAAGATTCCGAATTTATTTTATCATTCTGAGCTTATCCTCTCTGACGGTTGTTAACATAGCATTTCTATGTCCCCTAAAGCATAACTACTGACAGTGACACTGCAGCTGACTGCATGGCTTCACTCTTGAACCTGGACACATACAGTCAGGCTTTGAACTGGACTAAATGCCTCCTTGAGAACTTGAGAAAAACTGCATTCCCAGTTAAACACTGCTGGGCATTTAGAGTATGAGGACAGGAAAGTAGCTGGGGATGTGTTCTGTATGAACAGAAGAGTGAGATGGGTAGGGAAAGGCAGGAACCCTTGTCTTTTGGATTTGCCCAGGATCACTGAATTTGTGGAGTAGGTTCAGGGGATGCACTGGTGATATTTAACAGTCAAATGACCTTTAAAAGACATTCTGTCTTTGAAGAGAATTCTTATTATACCCCGGAAATAGTGACCTTCTGGCTTTGGTGCAGACAGACATAGGGGGAGGGGGACACTTGCTAAATATTATTTTGATTTTTAAAAAAAATTCTACAGTTGTTGCTTTGTTTTCAAATACTGACTCATTTTGTTTTAAGTCTTTCAGGCACATTTGGTACAGAAATATTGTATAAAAAAACCCCGAAGTTTGGTCTGAGTGAAATGTTTTGGAAAGGTGTGCTGACATGCATATCTTTATGTTTAGAAATTATTCTAGTTTGAATAGACTGCCTTGATATTACATCAGTAAAAAAGTAACATGGAAGAAACAGAATGATGTTACCTTGCCAAGTTTAAGAAAAAAATGTAAACAATCTGTTTCCTAACAGTAACAATTGAATTTGCAGATATTAATTAGCTGTGCAAATACTTCTGTGCTTTTTTCCTAAACTGCATCTTTAACATTTCCTAGAGGAATCATCCTGAAGTTCTGCAAAGTTTGTACATCATTTATTTTGGAAAATCACTTTATGATTCATTAAAATGCTTCTGAAGTTCTCTACATGAAGTATCACACTCTTATAAATGGCCACTATCTGTATGCCTTTAAAATTAGAGGAAATATTTTCCTCATTCGGAGCCCTCTTTATTTTCTTACTTAGAGTTTCGCGTTATAAATGTACTTATATAGACATTACAGGCACATCTATGTGTGTGTATATATATATATACACACATGTGTATATGAATGTATATATGTATGATTGTGGGTATGGGTATATACACTGCTCATACACACAAGTGTCATATATAAGGAGGATGCATCATAAAAAGTCCAGACCAGAATGCCAAATATGGAGAAAAATATGTCGAACAACAAAAGAAATCATGCAGCAGATGACAGTGGTTTAAAATACGGACTTACAGATGATGTGTTGTGTGTGAATCCTTTCATCTAATATTTGTAAGTTCACAGCAGGCACATCCTGTAGTCTACGGCAGAAAGTTTTATTGATTCACAGAGGAATAGCAAATGCTACCTGAGGCAGCAGTTCTTCCAAAATGCTGTTGATATCAGAAGAAAATAAAGAAAATCTCATTGTTAGATATGATTTGTGATACAATTCCTCTTGTGTGCTGAGTATTAAGGTATATTAAAGGAAGAGATCTTTTCTGTCCAGAGAAAAGATATAAGGAACACTTCTCGTAACAAAATCAGTCTTGAAAATTCGAGATTTCACAGCCTATTAACCTGCTATTAAAGACCAATGACAGGATTTCTTTCAGAGATGAACTTCACATTGTGCAAGAAGTTAGCTGGGATACCAGAAAGGAAGAGGAGAAAAAACCCTCACCCAAAACGACAAAAAAAATAAGGTCCACAACACGATTCTTATCAGAGTCCATGCTATTAAAGAAATGAAATTGCAGCTGTACAAAGCTGAAGATACCAATTATGTGTAATGGTGCAGAACCAGGTTACATCAGCTTTGAATTTCAGGCAGTTCACATTCCATTTTACCTGCATTTGCAGAAAGTTGAGACTGTGTCAACTCCCACTTAGGATTCAGTTGATCACAGTGTTACAGAAAGTCAAACTGACAGTTAAGGGGAAGTGAAAGGTTCTGGGTCAGGTCTTTGTTGTGTTTCATTTCATTCTCATTAGTAACAATAATACAAAAAACTGTGTTAGATTTTGAAGCTGAAACACATGCATATGTATGGCATATAGTTAAATTATTTGTGTGGATATATGAAAGGCAAGTAAAAGAAATTTTGAAATAACTTCGGTGAGAAAAGTGTGCCTCACTTCAAAGTGAGTCAGTTTAGCATTAGGTAATGTGTTGTCTAGGACAGGTGAACCACACATGATAGCACCATCAGGTGTTCTGTCTCTGTTAATTGTATTCATTTCAAAGGGAGCAATAAACATTAGGATGCTTTAATTCAGTTCATTTCAATGGGAGCAATAAACATTAGAGGCCCTTTAGTGTCCTTTTCTGAAGGGTCCCACTTGACTAATTTTGCTGTAATTCAAAGAGGAAAGACAGTGAGCATGATTAATTTAACTCTTTGCATGGCAAAACATTCATATTGAAGTTGTTTCCTCCAAAGAAATTACTAATTACAGCAATAAAAATTAATATTCATTGCCAGTCCAGATATGACACTGTAGCACCAAAAGCTCCAGCCAATATAGGCTGATGAACTCACTGAAATAATACACCACACAAGGGATACTTCCTTAGGAATTTAAGTGACCTTTTTCTGAGGGAGCAAGGTAGTGACAGTGAGGTGTGGTGGTGTGACTGGCCCTACTTGAAGGGTGTCTCTGTCATTGGGTTTTGTTGCCTTGGGCTCAAGGTAAATTGGGCTCAAATGAAAAAAAAAACAACAAAAAAATGTTGGTATGGCAATGCCTGGCATTTCCCCCTTTGCCTTGGGAAGCTGCATGTCTCTGGCCCCAGTAATATCTGGTCATTATGACTTCCACAAGCAATCACCCTCTTATGCACTGTTACTAGTGTTGTTGCTGTTACTGTTATTGTTCCTTATCTCAATGCTTTTCTTCTAGGAAATTGTTATCCCAATCAATAATCTCTGCCTTTTGTTCCTTTCTCACTGGAGAGGATGGGGGGAAAGGAAGTGGCTGCTGGAGCCTAATTTCCAACTCATTATAAACTATGAGAAACCACTATGGTGGCTGAGGGACTGAAGCATATCTGCTATGAGGAAAGGCTGAGACTGTCCAGTCTGGAGCAGAAAAGGCTCAGGGGGATCTCACCAATGTCCAGGAATTCCCAAAGGAAGGACACAAAGGGGACAGGGACAGCCTCTTTACAGTGGTGCTCAGTGAAAAGGCAGGAGGCAATGGCCACAAACTGGAAAACAGGAGAATTCCTCTGAACAAGCAAACTGTTATTTGATCGTGATGGAGTACTGTTACAGGTTGCCCAAGGACATTATGGAATCTCCAGCCATGGAGATATTTAGAAGCTCTCTGGGCATGGGTATGGTCAGCTGGTTGTAAATTGTCCTGCTTGAGCAGGGGATTGGACCAGAAGACCTTCAGAGATCCCTGCCAACCTCACCCAGTCTGTGTTTTTGTAATAGTCAGAATATTGCTGTGCTATCAACTCCATTTTATTCATAGATTCAAAACACTGCACTATCCCAGAGGACACACAGTGGGCTGCTATTAAAAAAGTTAACTTCATTTTAGTTAGGCACAATAAAATGCTGAAAGCAAACTCAATCCAAAATTACTATTTAGGTACAAAAATCTTAAATTGCAATAGCAAAGTTTATAAAAAGGCAGAGGCAGGAACGGAGGGAGGGAAGGAAGGTGACAAAGAGACTGTCAAGCACTTTAATTAGTGAAACACTACCTGTTTGAATTGATATAATATTAATGCTCCTAGCAAATAAAAAATCAACCCTCCCAAACTTCAAGAAACAGAATAAAACCCTTCTGATAACATAACTCATTGTGTGAGGGGATTTTTCTATTTATATAAGGGTAGAAGATCCAGATAAATACAGCAGAATTCTCATAGTTTGGTGATCTATTTTCTTTCTGCTACATTGCTTTTTCCAAAGCTTTTGCCTGATGACAGATTTCTATTATGGACTCATTTAACTGTTGTTGAAGGTAATGGCTGACTTTTGGGGACTACAGCAGTACCATTACCTATTATGTTATAATTTAAGGGTGCACTATTATTGTTTCTACTGTCACAAATACCAAGTAGTAGTTGTATCTTTTGATCTAACAGATATGGAATTTCACATTTAACATGATGCAGTTTAATAGGTGTTAGTTAATTTCCTTAAAATTAATAGGAATCTTCTCATCAGCTTCCCTTGGATCTGTTTTTAATCTCACTTCCTTTTATTTCTCATTTTAAGTTCATAGTGCATTAATACTACTTCAGGATAAGTCAAACACATCCTATCTGTTTGTCTATCAATTAATTCAATCCATCTGGCTTAAAGTAAAATAAAACCTCAGCACATCACAATATTGTATGCATATTAACTTTAAAATTTTGTGGCAAGATGTCAATTAAGAACTCTATCCTGCTTCTGATTTTTTCCTCCTAGGTCAGGCATTTTCATCCTGTTTTACAGGGACTTGCAAATGTCTGTGTGTGAGAAATGTGTTTTTCACATTTGAGTCATTTTCTGTAACTCTTTCAGTCACTTTTTCAGTATGCATATACATTTTGACTATTTTCCTTCAAGTATATGAGTATGCTCATATACTTGAAGTCATCTTGTGACTGCTGACATTGAGCTTCTGATTTCCAGGAAAATATGTGAAATCACATTGGTATATATTAGCATATATAACATCTCTAGACATACACTTTAACTCAAGTAGGCTGTGTATCCTTAGGTGGAAGAATAAATGCCTCAGTATGCTGTGATAAACTGTTTAATAAAATAAAAAAATAATGAAACCCTTCTTTTCAGTCCAGGCTCCTGTATTGCCATACATTTTATTGGTCTGAGAGGTAGGATTCTTGGCAGAGAAATCATCCCATGGGCCACATAAAGAGCACATGGTATAATTCATCCTAGTGTAACTATAAATGACCAGAATAGAGTCCGAAAGGTTGCTCGGTTCAATATATGATTTATGTTTTGTGTCGTGGTGAGGAGATTTTGGAACTGACACAGACAGAGGGTGAGCTACATGCTGCAATTGTAACTGTCTAGGTGAGAGAGAGTACATGGAGCAGAAGCATTTCCCAGGGATTATTTCAGCCAAAATTATTCTCTTCATGGGAAGACATTTTTTAAAAAATTCTTCAGGCAGTCACATGTGCTAGACATTTATAGAGGTGCATATGCTACATTTTGAATAAAAGTGTATTTTTCTCTGGTGACATTTACCTGTGGAATTCCTTATAAAATCAAGGAGAAGGTCAAGCCTGTTGAAAGTGTGGTTAATGACAAGCTACACAAATAGAGTAGAATGAAGGGGAATTTTGTCTTTTTTTTAACGCACTAACAGGAGCAATTGCACAGATGATCTGACTTTACTGGATTTGGTTATAAGATTCTCATCTCATTCTTCTACTGTCCTTGGTTTCATCACATATGCAAAATTTACGCTTCCTAACAAATATAATATAGATTGCAAACGATTTCTTAGTACTTTCCAGAAATAAAATATTAACCACTAGAAATATGCTTTTACCTTTATTCTAGACAGAAAAACACTATTTTATAAAACAAAAGCTGCTTATTAAACTCATCAAAAGAAAAAATCCCTTACAGTAAATGCTTTACTCTGGAAAATATGTATCTACTTGAATCATGTATAAACTTTTTCTTTGTAGAAATATTTAATAGTATACAAAAAGACTAACTATTCACTTCTTGAATGTTCAGTAAATCAGCTTGTCTTGACTGAAAATATGAGGCATAAAATAATCTTTATCAGTGCTTAGATTAAAGAATACATGAGTTATTTTAGTATGTGGAAATGCAGTAAGTTTGACTAATAAGGAGGTGTTCAAAAAAAAGGACAAATCTAAATGCTTTTTTTTCCTGCAAAATTCAGTTTGGATGGACTTTTTCCAATAACGATATTTTGTTGGAATTATTGTGCACTGTCAATTACTTTCCTTTTAAAATGGTGTTTATTCGTGTATTTTAGCAAACCATTTTATTTACATATTTTCTAATACTTGAACATGTAGGTTGTTAGAATTGTAAGACTTATCTGAAAGGGACTGAAATCATAAATCTTTGAAGATTTCTGACTTATAGATCAAGTTAATGCAAGAAGACATGATAAACAGTTTTTATTTAGGTTTTAGGGTTTGCTTGTTTGAATTTCAGTTTCCCAGACTCCTATTTTTAGTGGTGATGGGTTTTATTAATTCAAATTAATCCTACAACAATCCTATTCCTGTTTCTCAAATAAGTAAAGATTTCTATAGGTTCCAACAAAGTTGTGAAGAGTTCTTATACATCCTGTCATCCTGAGCTGGAAGATGTGTTAAAAAAAAAATGTTCAAATATTTGTATTGAACAACTCTTCACTATAAAAAAGTTTTAAAACTATTATTTAATAAGATTCAGTATGACATAAAATCTTTCTTTTTCTTTTCATTGTGGTATTTTGTCTGAGAAATTTCAGCTTTTATGTAGATATGACAGAAGTCTTAAAAATTCCTGAGATTTCTTGATTCTTTTTGAGCTTACAATCTCCAGCACAACACAAAATGGTTCTAATTTTTTATTTATTTATTTATTTATTTATTTTATTTTTTTTTTTTTTCCATTTCAGTGGAGACTTACTAGTGGTCAGTAGACCACGTTGGTGTCAAACTTTTGCCTCAGAAGACTGACAAACCAGAGGGTTAATTAGAATTGCCAGACGTTTGTACATTTGCCATGTTTTAAAGCAATGGAGAAGAATTAAGAGAATACTATTTAAATTTTGACAATAAACATATCTAATGGAGTTTTAAAGGTATTTAAATTATGTCAAAATAAATCTCTAAAGTCGTTTAACAAACAAATGACCGCTAATGCTTTAGCTAAAAAGACTGTTGTATTGGGTAATGTTCTTTGAAGAGCAAGTAATACAGGCCAATAGAAAACTTTCTATCACATTAGTTAGCAATTTATGTTTTATTTTACCTTAAGCATTTTGAGGGTGTATTGTTTATTGTGTGCTTTCCTAATCTACAAATTAAAGCTGCAGGAAATATTATTGTGTGTACTTTAAGGCAAGAAACTTTACACTGCAGATTTTGTTTCTAGCAGGGAAAAGAAATATGTACAGGTCTTTTCAGGAGTCTTGTTTCATTAAATGCAACACTAAAAAAATTAATAATAATAGTAATGGTCTGAAGCTGGAGATTGCATTAACACTTGCACTGCATAAACGTTTCTGGAAGGAATACAAGACTCATAGTGTTGATTCTGAATTATTTTAGCATTTTGTTTGCATACCTTCCAGAAGAGAAACAGAAGTGAGAGTTCAGAAAATTAATCATAGATAATTCATTCAGATGAGAAAATATGAAGATTTTTTTTACCAGTTTTATCCATCTATCTGGATAGTACACCAGCTGTCATTAATTTTATGTAACTTTATCCATCTGGAAATTAGTTACTTCTTCATGTTAACTATGTATAATATAGAAATTTTGATCAGGGCTACGTGATATAGTTTTTTCTATATAGTCAATAGAAATCTAACCAACACTCTTGCTTTAGTATGTAATTCATCACACCTTAAAACACCCCATACATTTAATTAAAAAATTTGTACACTAAACTATCAGCAAGTAGAGATTTCTCTCCAGTACATATAAGTGAAAGCTTCAAAACTGCCTTAAATCTGAAGCCTGAGTTCTGGATGAAGATGAATTTTAACACAAACTATTAACCACAGCAGGGGGAGACTCTCAGAGACAGAATCATTTCACTTTGTAAGTGCTAATAAGGGCAAAAAACCGAATTAGCTGGTACACTAGAGAAGAGAATATGCTACTTAACACACAGTTTGGCATATACTTGACTAACAGTTCCAGTAGCGTACAAACAATTTAGCTTAAATAGGAAAAATACCACATCATCACTATTATAACAGTTTCAGAGAAGATATTAAAGTAACACTCACTTATATGTTCCTTTATTCAGATTTGTTTCGCTTTGTTAGCTTGCTATTTAAAAGTATCTAGAAAATGAATCCTCAACACAGGCCTTAGCAAACTAGTCATTTTTATGTGTTTTTTTCCCCACTGCCATGTAATCCTTATAACTGCGTCTGCAAACATGGCAACTATGATTGCAAACCACAGATTAAATATTTCAACCATGATCCATATTGCTAGCTCCTGCTAAATTTATTGCAGCTTACCAGGAAATTTCTTTTGATACTTTTGCTGCCTCTTACCCTCCTGCTCTTCACATCCCTGTAACATTCCAAAAAGGGGGAACAATAACCTGTTTTCTAACACTGCCAGTCACCCACACAAACTTATCTGTGGCTCTGGCTATGTAGCATAGGCTACATGACAGCTACTTGCTCATGCATCTTTCCACCACTCTTCTCTATTTGGAAATCATTAAAGAGGTTCTTTTTCACCTTAATTGTTTACCATACTAGAACACTTACCATGAAAAGGTCAGGTTTACATTTTTGTTGGTATTTATTGGTTGGTAAAAAAACTAGGTAGACTTATTTCTTATATTCTCTTCATGATACTTTTTTCACATCATATGGCATGCAGAGAAGGGACGAAAGTATGTATAATTGTATGTTAGAAGGTAACATTATGGATATAACACTTGCAAAACATAAAAGGACTAGAAAAGAAGAAGCAGTGGAACATGTTTGTCAAAGAGTGTAAGGTCTAGCACAGTAACATAGAGGAATTTGGAAGAAGTGTTCCCAGGTGAGAGCATTGTTATCTACAGCTGACCCTGAGCAGCAGGTGTAAGTTGCATTGTAGCAGGGTGAAGTGTGCTGTTAACAATCTGGACTTCAGTATAAAGTATTAAGCAAGCTAGCAAATATTGCCAACAAATCATGAGCAAACCAGAAGTGATTTAAAGTGGTACCTGCTTCTGAGCCCAGGTGGGGGGAGAAATACAATATCTTTTACAGTTTTGTATCGCAGAAGGTATGAATTACCAATCCAAGAGCTCCGCAGAAGTCGTGGCCAAAGAAGAAAAAAGACTATGCCTGAAGTTTACATGAACATAGTATTGAAAGCAGGTTCTTTTTTAAGAGGTAACAAAATTCATGCTGAAAACCCAAAGGAAGGATAATATCTGATTACATTTGAGTCCTGCTTGCTGTGATGTTTGTTGAGAGTACAGCCTACAGCAGTAAGGCCATGTCACAAGAAGGGTCTGCCAGAGTGCTAAATCTCTGTTTTGCTGCCTGCAGTTGGTGTGAGGAACAGGCTGAAAACAAGCAGTGAACTGAGTTACTAAAGCTGTCTTTTCCTGGAATGCATGGATCTTTAAGTTATGCATAATTTTTAGTGTGTCAACACACATCAAAATATGGAGCACAGAAGTACAGTTCAGCCATGTGAATGGTTATGAAACTGTAAAGATGCACAACCTCTTGTGTCCTTTGCAATAGGAATGTTACTCTGCTGTTTTTGTTGTCAGCCCTGCTAGCTCACACCCCCTTGCTGCAGTGAATCTCTTGCATTCTCTAGTTTCAGACCTGGTAGGTAAAATCTTGCACTACTGAAAACAACAGGAGTTTAGCTATTGATTTCTGTGACTTTCTCTAAATTGGTTGTCCAAAGACTTCTGTGTGCTGGGTGGAGCTCTATGTGCTGACTGTTCACTGACCTTTTTTCCCAGCAAGGGAAAGCCAGGAACACTGCCAGCCCCTCTTATATCAGGCTTACGGTTTTTTGAATTAAATTTTACATATGGAGCCATTGCAATCCTTTTCCAGGTCTCTGATTTTTTGCTTGGTCAAGACGTGATTGATGAGGTTAAACTTTTGCCATAGGATTAAATCCTCTGAGTGCAACCTGCAGACACTTGCAATGCACAGACATGCTTGCATTGTCTGATTCTGTGATTATTTGTGTTGCAATTTTCTCATCTATTTATTTCACACAGAGAAAATATCAGAGCCTGCTATAAGAAGAAAATCCTCAAACCTTACTCCGAGGAAAAGGATGTGAAAAAGTGAAACCAAATGCTTTAGGAATTCTTCAATTTATTGGCATGACAACCACACCTCTGAGATGCTGAACTGCCACCACTGATTTTAAACCTGGGTCAATGAGCATCTTCTTTGGCCAGACACCTGAAAATGTGCTGCGTACTCCTTTGGCAGAAATTCTCTATGCTGTACCTAAAAGTAAGACTAGAGCAGAATAAAAAGAGTGATGGATAAGTTGGAGGGGATTTCCAGACTTACAAGACTGAAGGGGAAATGAGAAAATTCAAAACAGCAATTGTGAAATGATGTAAACATGTTTTTCACATCTTTTACAAGGTGCAGGACTGAAAAAATACAGAACTATGTTTTAGCCTTAATGCTTTGGCCCAGCAGAGGCAGTCCAGTATAGGTTTTTAATTTTCCAGGTTAAGTGGCGTAGAAAAACTAAGATTTTGCATCAGGAAAAGGAAATATCACAGGTTATTAGAGGACTAAGAAAGCATGCATGCTAGATTAACCTGGAAAAGATTGAAAATGCTGTTGCTAAAATATAGAGTTATGAACTCAGTGTATTNAAAAAAAAAAAAAGGCAAATATAGATAAGCAATATTTTATTAAAACAAGACCTATAAAAGATTCTAAAATTTTCTTTTTAGTGTGAAATAATCATTTTAGTGCATTATATTCCATGATGACCATTATTTATTTCTATTGTTTCCACTGAGAAAAGCTAAACCTATTGGAACAGACCCCTCCTGCTGTGCTTGGCTTCTTTGAATTGTTGGACAGGTCTGAAAAGAAACTGGAAGCAGGCTGCTGTTGCCCATTCAAGATTTCCCCTGGGATGCAAAGAAAGGAAAATCTTGGAAAAGGCAAAATACTTGCTCCAGCATTTCCATGCATGTCATCTTAGGGATTATTTTAGGAGTAGAGAAAGGCTTGTCTTCTCTTGCTTGTCTGCTCTTGCTTGTCTCCTCTTCCTCACAATGGGGAGGCCCACATATCAAGAGCTCAGTAGTCTCCCCTTAAGGAGTCTTCTGAGTCACCAGTAGATTTCCTCACTCAGATATTATCCCATGAGGACAAGATGACATGTTACATGCAAAAGCCCAGGACCGAAAATATAAGGTAAGACATGAACAAAGCAACAGGGAAAATTATATTTTAACGGTTTCAGTCCTGGCCACTTCTAAGCTTACTACATTTAACTTTCATAAAGATATTTGTGAACTTGAATAGTGCATGTGTGTTTAGAATGAGGAGACATATCAAGTTCATCTGCACCAAATGATATCTAAGAAATAAGCAAAATATAAACTGAAATGGATCTGTGCCACATTTGTGGCAAACAGTATAAATATTATTTCAAAAACCTCTTTGCAGAATTTAAAACAATGTTATCCAACTATGGAAAGAAATGACATTAAACATGGATGAACAAGAAATAAATGAAACCTGAATCTACTCCCCAGATATCTAATCTACTTAGTAGCACATCTGTTTTCCTTTAGGTAAGACAAAAAGATTCTTACCACATCCCTTTTGCAGCCCTTTAATAATGGAATTAATCCTTTTAAAGAAGATATTCATTTGAATGTACTTGTTATGTCAACCTAACAGCTAGTTTTCAAAAATCTGAACAAGCATGCTTTCCTTGAAAGAATATGCAGCACAGCTTCTTCATGGAAAATATCCTAAAATCACAATACCTTCAATACAATAGGGCATAGCCTAATACACCACTTGGATTCAATGACCAAATATCCAATAAGCAGTCATAATGTGAGATCTGATTTGGATCCAAGAATATGGTTGAATTCTAATCTTCAGTTTAAATATTTAGCAAAATTGTGTGATTATTTCCTTAGTGTTTGTGTCTATGTCAGTACACCTTATTTAATACTGCCTTAATACTTAAAATTTTTAAGAATTGGTGGGTTTATTTTTGCTTTTCAAATAGTTAAATTCATGTAAAAGAAGACTCCATCCATTGTAAAGACTATTTCTAAGAAGACAATAATATGGCAAAAAAAGAAAAAAAAGTTCATCTATCATGGACAATGAAACAAATTTTCAAATTGTCAATGTGTTTGGGAAAAGTTTTTTTACAGAACTATAGCAAGAATTTAAATATTGAGAAAAAGCTGAAGCTGTCTGTAGATTTTCCTTCTTTGTATTTCTAACAGTTTTTACAGAAGTGCTTGTCTATTTGCACCATGCCGACATGTGATTTCTCTTCTGTATTGTGTGAAGTGGAATATTGCAGCTTTTAAATCTAATTTTTAAGAAAACATGTGGTGGGAGTGGCAAACCATCACTCTTTGGAGAAAATATAAAATATCTTTTTTGGTTTGAACTTCCAGTGCTCTGGTATTCTTTCACAAACTATTAATTAAGCTTTCAGAGCTCCAAATGGATAGTTTCCCTTCAGTGTGACCTCAGAGGTGTGCTTTAGTAAGCACAGTGCTCTGGTATTCTTTCACAAACTATTAATTAAGCTTTCAGAGCTCCAAATGGATAGTTTCCCTTCAGTGTGACCTCAGAGGTGTGCTTTCACTGTCTGAGAAAACATGCAATACAAGCACATTGCTAATATGTTACATCAAGTGATGATATCCCACTCTGATTTTAATTTCAAACTTAGTTAACACCTAAAATGGCTAAAAAACCATCCAATCCTTTCCTCAGACTGGATCACCAGTTTTTGAATTATTTGAACCAGAAGTTCTCCATGAAAATATCTGCTTTGAATCAAATGAAGTGTCAAGAAAAAAAAAAAAATTGCCACTGTATGTCAGACAGATGGAAAATGTGACTCCTCACTGACATGCCCCTTCAGTTACTGGACCACACAAGGCTTTTCAAGGCTTGAGCTGTCTGCTTACCAGTGCTCTATAAAGTTTATTGTAAAGTCTCTTTTCATAATCAGAACTTAGTCAAATATATGTGCCAGTCTGGTAAGAAGTGAATAAAGCTGATGCAAAACCTATTTCAAGTGGGTATATCCAATACTAAATGTCACATTTTACTGGTTGACAAACATTATCACTTCATTTCACAGTACAGTAAACAACTCATAAGTCACTGGCTAATTTGATTGACAGTAGCCTTGGGCATTCTTTAGAAATCATTTAGTATACTGCACTGAGTCAGACTTTCAGGGTAATTGACCTCAAAAATATGAAAAAAATGTCCTATAGTCTGCTTAAAATGAAGGGAAAGGGGGAAATCAAAAATGTGAGAACAATAAATTATAGAAATTTCTCATTTGAGTAAGTAACAGCTTTAATAGCTTTCTTCAAGAACTGAGTGCACTCAATTGAACATCTGCTTTCCAGCTGTGTGTATTGATATATTACCAGGGTTTTATCCTCTTCTACATTAAATATATCCATAAGTTTTTCTGAGCTCCACTACCTGACTTTCTGACAATGCCTTGATTGTGAAAGATATAAAAATGTCAAAAATTCTGTAGGCCATTTTATGCCCAGGATATTATTTTTCAATTGAATCCAAAGACAGATGTCTATGAACAATTAAACCATTCTCCAATCACACCTTGTTCCAGCTGGGATCATAGAATTAAAAGGAAATAAGCCATCATGATTCACTTATTGCCAGAGTACCTAGTGTTTCCTGTACAGCTGATAGATTCTTATTAAACAATTCTGTCGATGGAAAATGAATATTGTCCGCTGCTTGAACTTCTAAAGTTAGTTCTTTGATATTAAATTTGATTTTCTTCTCTTATAATAATTCATACACTTAGTGACTGGCTTCAGAAATTCCCATTAGATGGAGATTATGTTATCTAAAGCTTACTAAATCCCACATCAGGTCTCAGGGAGTTTAGCTGTAAAGCAGAACACTGAAAAGACCTGTAGTGAAAAGAGGAACTTGCTAATCAAAGAAATGTAGCCTGGTGACTCTTCTATTAGAGGAGATGCGGAAAATGTTTACTTCTTTACCCCCACCTTAATATGAAGTTACCTTTTTCAACTCCCTTTGCCACTGTTTCTTGCTTGGCAGCCACAAAGCTCAGACTCAGTAAGTCTACAGCAAGGGGCCAAATAATATCTGCCTATGAACCAAAATATCATCAGTATGTTTATGTTTTAGAGCTTCAGAACAGCTATATTCCCATTCATGTGGGGAACATTTAATTTCTAAACTATGCCCAGAAACGTTGCTAATAAAATATTTCTGCGCTTCGTAGATAGACTGTTGGTGATAGGTTATATATTTTGAAAGAAATATACACTCTCACCATTTCCCCTGGACACAATAGAGCAGACACAACCAGCCTTTGTTTCAAAAAGCTGTTATAAAATTGAAGGGAAAAGCTACTGATTGATATGTTTAATTTTATTAAATGGTACCAAAGAAACATGATTGCATCTTTCAGAAACACTAGCAATTAAAAGGATGCATCAAAGTGTGTAAGTTAAATCTCTCTGGCTTGATAAGTTTTTGCAAACGATTGACACATATTAAACTTCTGACTATGGAAATTACAACCAAGTGAGAAGTTATTTCCTTTAAAATGTTGAGATTCTCAGTACAACAGAGGAGAAAATTGAAAGATAAATCCAAAAGACTGAGAAAAAGCTTTGTACCATTGAAAATCTGTACTAGGGGTACTGGTTTATATTACACACTTCTTGCCTCTATGTGTGCACACTTAACTTGAAAGAAAAAAAAAAACCAAAAAAAAACCAAGGTCAGCTTCTGCTCACAGGCCCCAGCCAAGCAAATCCTTTAAGCATGTGCTTAAGTTCAGCAGAGGAATAATAATGTCAACATGAACAAAACTCCACATATGTTTAGGTGATTTAAATGTTCACAGGTCCAGGGTAGTTTTATTTAGGATCTCTTCTCTTGTAGCAGCGAGCACTAACATGACTTTCACTTTCCTTCCATAGATCCACTGCTTATAACAGAAAATAAATTGGTAGGGATGGGCAATTCTTTACATAGGTATGAATTTATACAACAGCAGTTATCCCTTGTATCCATCCCATTCCACTCTGTCTGTGTCTCCCTGTCCCACTGCCACTTTCCCCGGACTTCATATTGTATTTTACCCAACAATGCTGGAACACACAGGATATTTAAAAATCAAGAATAATGTAAACATGTTATTTGAGCAAATGTATGAGACAAAATTTTTTCAACATCTGTCTTGCAGAAGTACTGAAGTAGCACTTCAAGGGAAAATACAATCAGATAAGAAATTTTTTTTTTTTTTTTTTTTTTTTTTTTTTTTTTTTTTTTTAGCTGAAGCAGTCATATTCTAGTTTCTGATAGGAAAAAACCCTAATTTTCTTTTTCACTACACAGGCTGTAATTTTTCTCACTGTTGAATTAAGGATAAAATTTAAAATGAAAAAAAATTGGAAAAAAAAATTAATTCTCCCTGTTCATCTCCACCTGGATCCAACTAGGAGTTTAGTATTAACAATGCTGCTTGTTAAAAGCCAGTCAAACTCAATTGAAGGGTCATTATAATGACATAGAATACTTCCATCCAGAGATTCTTGCATTTATCATGTTAAAATGATGAGGTTGTGGGGAGGTTGTGGGGAACTGAAATACAGAAAATTAAAGCAAAGCATCAATATTCACACAACATATAAATTGCAGAAAAAAGAATTTCAGAATTCCTGAGATTTTAAAACACACACTAAACCTCAGACACTGCTTCAGCTCAAGTAGTTCAGTGAATTTATGGCTTCAGAAATTATACCTGGATATTCAATTGATTTGAAAGTTGTTCTCTCTAGATATGAAACACCTGAAAACACTGCTAAATGTGGAATAAATCCTGCTGACTGATGGAGGTAAAAAATATTTTCTTTGGAAACTGCTTATTCTTTCTCCAGATCTGTTATGTCTGGTGAAAAGATGCACGATATTTGTTGCTTTCTCTTCAACCCTCTGAATTACCTTTCAGGATTTTTTTTTCCCCCTCCTCATTTACCTTGAAAAATAAATTCAGAGATATAGTTGAAAATCAAGTCCTTTGTAACACTTTCAAATGCTAATAATTTGTGCCTAGTAATGAATCTTCTTGTTCCAAGGATATAAAAATTGTGTTATTTGTGTTTTACAGAGAATACTATGAGACACAAGGGTGGAACATGCACACTTCACATTTAAGTTGCCCTAAACTTCCTCTGCAGCACTTTTTTAGTTGAGTAAGAGAAATTTCCCCATAGGTTTACTGGGAGCTTAGATATACTCACTCTCCCAATCTCCCCATGTATTATAAAGTTATCATGGTGGACTTAAAAATCTTTGCTAAAATGCCAAGACAAAGCAGAAGCTTTGTCTTATTTTAAATATTGTACTTTTCAAAAATGTATTTATTGAACTATTAGCATTTAAAGTAATTTGTGCTCGCTCAGCATTGAAAGGCACAAAATTTTCAAAATTAGCATCACTGAATTATATTGTTTGTAAGATTGAACAAGATCTGTCAAGAAATCATAGTTGATGTTGATGTGGATTACTGATAAAATCATGTTACATGAAATAACATAGATTTACATTTATCTGACTGAAAAGAGAGAGTCTGATAAATTTTTTCTAGTTTAACATCTGAAATCAGAATGGTGACATCCTAATTGGCATTCAAAGGAATGCTGAGATAGAAAAGTGTTGCTGCAGGAGCGAATGTTAACAGTGTGAAAGATTTACACCTACATCTGGGAAAGTCACGGCACATTGGATGAGCTCCAGCAGGTAAGAAACCACTGTGTGGGAAAGGCAAATAATTGTATGTCACAGGATCAAAGGACTTCTTGAAATGTTACAGAAAATTAGTACATGAGTTTAGAAGAAAGGTTTCTTCCCTCGTGGAAAGCTTGCACTGGCTGTCGCATGCAGCCAGTGAAAGAGAAGACTGCATGTCCTAAAAATGTCGGGAGGCTATTGCTGGAGTGATTAGGGAAGCAGCTTGCAGCGCAGAGATCACACTGCGCTTTGGCATGTGAAGGAGACTTACAACATGAGGTTTCAAACCAAAGAAAACTCCCACAGGAGCTGAGGACTAAAGAAAGATGCATTCATTTTGTGTAGATGTAGGATAGAGCTTTTTCTAGCAAGTAGTTTGAGGTTTGCACCTAAGCATCAAAGCAGGTTTTTGTAAGGGGTATAGGAGGATGTAGTTTATTGTCTTGCTGAATTTTTGAAAATAAAATTTGATTTGGTTAAGACACCTTTGTTTCATGATCCATTGCTTCAACAGACATACCCTGTAGTGAGTTTAAAAAAATTAAATAAAGGTTTCAAATGAAACTCATTATTTTATAACCTGAGATAGTCCAGAGGTTGATTAAACTGCCTTCAACATGCCATCAGGTGTTAAATTTAGAGTCTATGGCAAAAGCCAAAAGAAAAAATTTTCCTGTCTCCCAAAGTAGGAGCTTGCCAGGATATTTATCAAGGTAGCAAAAGTCAGGCGAGTAGGAACTTAAATAAAAATCAAATACCAACTTCAGGATTTGGAGTTTCGAAATTCCTTGAGATTAGTCTCTCTTGGTTTCCCTTGAAATTAATGATGGCAACAGAATTGATTTAGATGAGAATGTAGTGAGCTTAGCCAAGAGCAAATCTTCAAATCCTGCTCCATGAACACCTAATCCTGAGAGATTAAGTTACAGAAAGTATTTGTAGTATTCCTTTTTTCAGCTTTCTTCCCATGCAGTTATACCCTAACAAAACAAACAACCATTTTGCAAGGATGAATTGTGAAAGAAAAAGGAGTCTCATTTTCTGTGGTGCAAAGTTGCCACATACTTTAAAACTTTGTTTTAGATAATGATTTCATGTGTTATTACACGACTAGTATAGAATCTGTGTAAGGTAATATGCACATGCTCACTGCAACAGAAGATGCTAATCATGTACTTTAATGAACTCCTGTTATTTTTAGAGGAATTGCAGCTAACTCCAACCAAAATCCCCTGTCTATTAACTCATTTATTTGGTTCAAAATACGAAGATTAAAAACTACCCAGGTAATACACCTCTAAAGTTTTTATTTAATGATCACAAATGTCAATCACTTAATGAGCTTATCTAATTAAAAATACATTTGAAAACTTACGTTGAGCCATGCCTCCATTTATCACAATGTGTAGGATATTCAGATGAGAAACCTTGAAGAGACCTCAGAGTTGTTTGAGAGTGCACTAACCTGCGAGGACACGTGCCAGCTTCTGACCCTCACCCTTCGGATGGTAACCAATTTCTTCTATCTGTTGTTATAGATTACATTTCCTTCCAGGGCTTTACAGACCTTTAATAATTTCCAGAAGATATTTTTGCCCAAAGTGAATCTATGACTCCCCTCCTTAAATCTATTATGGTTTGGGAGTGAGAAGACTGAAAAATATAGTTGCTCCTGCTTTTTGCACTAATGTTACACACTGCTACATTGATCTTGTATTTTTAGTCTTTAGTTGAACTTTTTTTTCCGAATAGGCATTCCTGATTCTGAGGACAAAACACTGTAAGTGCAGGAACAAAATAAAGTTTTCTCAAGTCACTCCTTTTCACTTTATTTCAAAAAAGGTTTCTTAATTCCAAAGGAGTGTTGTCCCTTAACAATGGCATCATGTTTAGAGTTACTATTTCATTTGTCATGTGATAATAGTCTTTACACCTTTTTTAAAGATTTTTCAATTTCAAATTCTGACTTCAATTTTCTGTCTCTTTTTGTAATATGCAGGTTCATGGCTAAAAAATAGAGACACTGGCTGAAGAAAAGTTCCCAGGATGAGGTTGATACTGAAATCTTATGGAATAACACTACCACAAAATGAGAGAATTTAGTGTACTAGATGATAACAAAATTAATCTGTCTTCTTCCTCTCATTCAAGAATTCAGTGTTTGTTTATTAGATAGTACCTATTTATCAAGCTTTTTACTTAAACAAAGTGGATACATTCTAGTTATATCACACTGGAAAAGGATGTTGCTGCTACTTACAAATTTGTGACAAATTGTGAGGCATGTTTATTAACTCTAGAGGTTTCTACAGTTCAAACAACATCTACTGGAAATGAGAAATGAATCTTTTGTCTGTGTCACTTTATTGTTTACCTGGTTTTCATTGTGTGTTCTTTAGCATGATAAAAATTAGCTGAAACAGGGTTTTTTAATGTTCTGTTTCCTTAGCAATCAATACAGAAAATGAGATTGAGGGGAGGAACCTAAGGTAAAAGAGGAACTTTAACATGAATAAATGCACTCTCCACTCTTCATGTAAATAAGGAAATGGGAGAAAAGGGACTTAAAATGGGAAACAGAAAGACATTAAATGCTAAGCAACATTGAAAGTAGAGATGTGTATTTTGTTATACGTGAAAAGAAATGGTATAAAAGAAGCACTAGAAATCACGAGGAAGGTATTGTTTGGTCTTAAGTCTAGGATTCCTGTCGGAAAGTTGTAGTGCTTGCAGTATTATCAGGGAAATAACAGCTGTTCTATACAGTTACCCCTGAGAAGTTAATAAAGAATTGGAGGAGAAAAACCTTTCAATCTCCCTCATTTACCTTCCCTCCAGTTTTAAAAAAGGAAGTTTTTACTCGTGTGTGCTGTGATTTTTCAAAGTAAGTGCAATTCAATATACCAGAAATCATAGTAGAAAACACATTCTCTCCAAGTTTTCAGCTATTTCCAGAGTCAACAGATTTTGATAATGCATAGAAATATTTTTTATCATTTTGATAGCTTAAATGTCAAAATGCCTCATCTGCTTAGCTTGTAAAATCTCCTTTTCCTTGGCAAACCTTTTCAACAGAACTACAGTTATAGATAAATAGATGAGAATAAATACAGAAGGGTTAACTTGGAGCAAGTGAGTGTATTTTGTTTTGAGATTCACAGTGCAAAATTAAAAATGTTTTTCATTTCTCTCCCAATTAGAGATTAATCCTAGAAAAACTAGGACTAGATTTCTCATGCTTGCTTATATTTTCCCCCCAGTTTACAGGGTGCTCTTCTATATAACCCAACCACAGAAGCCCTTCCTTACGGTGATGTTTTCATGTCTTTGTTCACACATCCAAGATTTTAAAACAAGCTACCTATAAACAGGAACAATTTTTTGATGATAAAATGGTTACATAATACTATTAACAGTTTAGCTTCTAAATCTGATTTTTGAATGCCCTACGTAATACATTTCAGAGCCAATGAGACATTCCACTTTAAATCTTTTTATGTTTTAAAAATAGAGAAGAACCATCTACACATTTCCCCTTTAACCTAGTTCTGAGCTAAAGACACAGAGTAAATTATGTATGGCTTGATCTTTTTCTTTACAAAGTGCCAAGAAAGCGTTTAAAACTTCTTGAACTCTTGTGAATGCCTCTAGAACCTTTACCCTATTCACTTCAAATATGTTAAAAAATGATTCAACAGTATTGGTTGTGACCTGCTAACTTTGAGGTCAATATGGCTTTACTTGCAAACAAAACTCCATAATAAAATGCATTAAAGAAGTCATGTTCCTTTACAAAGAACTCAGACCTGCCCCTTTTGTGTAACATTTGTGTAATATTATATCCATGCATCATGTATACTTCAAAAAACAGCTGTGACAATACACAAAATGTATCTGATATTTTTAGATCTACTTATCTCTTGTTCTATGTAAACACCTTTCTTCCCCCCCGAGACAGTAATTTTCATATTTGACATGCACAATAGCGCCTCCTGCTTTGGGATATAATGTGCTCCAGCTCTTGTAAACCCCATCCCTCTTATTAAAGCCTAAAATATCTTCCAGCCATTGTTTTGCTAAGTGTTCTCTGCCTCTGTATTCTTGATGACATAATTCAGATCCGCTTTCAAGATCCTCACCTTAGGCCAATTACATTCTAATTGCATGAGTTTATGATTTCTTGGGAAAGGAGAAGGAAAGCACTTAATATTACATTTTTTAATATTTTGAGGGGGAGGTGACATACAGAAGACATTAGCATTACACGCTAAAATTGTGTGGACATTTTCTTTAAATAAATGTGACAGCGCAAAATCGGTGTGTACTATGCTTAATGGATACTCAGTGAATCACTCTTAAGGTTTTTAAAGGTGCTTTATTAATTTAAATATCTTATTACATTTTGTCAGGGTGTAGCTTTGGGAAACTGTTACTGAAATTAATTTTTTTTGTGTGGTTTTTTTTTTTTTTTTTTTGGGGGGGGGGCGTTGTTTGCTTAATTTTCACTTTATAAATTTTTTATAATAGACAACATTTTAAAGTAACTTTGTGATCAGCAAGGAAATCCTGAGAAGATATTTCATAAAAGTAGATGTGTAGGCAGAGACAAATCCTAATCCTGGAAGAGAAAACAAACAGATTTAAACTGCCAATTAAATGACAAATGCTCACAATAAAGGTTATAACTGTAATAAATCTTCAGAGCAGTTTTCTTAAAAGCGTGGTAGAGTGTTCATCTTCTCAAGTTTTTATATTATTTCTAAGGGTCCTTCTAATTGCCTTCACTTTACAGTTGGAACAAACTGTAATAGAGCTGTGCTGACTTTGCAAACAGTGATAGAAATAAGTTTCACGCCCTCAAACATTTTCTCTGAGTATTAACAATCCTTACCCTTGCTGAGAACCCACCACATACACAAATGTAACAAGAGAAAAACAACAATAGGAATAGAAAAAAACAATCAAGCATTTTTATACATCACACTATGCTTATAATTTCTACTCTTCATATGTCTTAGAACATAAACCAAGAAATTTTGTCTTTTTATAATTTTAAATGTTTGGATAGAAACACTGTTCCTTTGCTCTTATCTTTAAAACTGTCAAAAATGACAAAGTATTTTTTTTATCATATATTAAATTTCCCAGTTGCTAAGATTTATCAGCTTAAAAAAAGTCAGAAATTGTGAAAGAACATCTCTACATTGCCTTTGAAAATGGTACATGTAAGTTGTATTCCTGTATAATAAAAGAAAAAAAAATCATCTTTTCATTATTATGAATGAAAAAATCAATATATTCATTTCAGAATGCATAACTCAAAAAGTTATTATAACAGATCCTCTTTGGAGAGCTGGGATAACTAATACCTAGTTTATTTATTTATAAAAGATATAAAAAAATACTCACAATAAAATGCCTTTAATGAAAATTCCCACAAGGTGGACTCTGATAAGCACTGCTCTGCCTATCCTTACTGCACAATTTCTTAGAGATCTTAAAAAAGGGATTTCTAAATTGTGTGAAAATGAGGAAATTAAGCCTTTTTCAGTGAGTTTTTTTAGCAAGCACACAGAACTATGTAGAAACAGTAAAGACTAACATAAAGAATGTAAACTGAATTTCAATTTGAATTCTCCATATGCTAAATGAGAGCCAAATAACCAGATGTGTGTATATATATGTGCATGCACATACAAGTGGTTCACATTTCAAACCTAACATCTTATGACAGGAATAGTTTTATGTAAATTTGTGAGGTTTTTTAAAAGGCAAAAATCATCTTCCGTAAGGAAAACAAAATCAGCTAATATGCCACCATCACCACTACCAATTGCATACCTTCACTGCAGTATACTTCCAGCTTATGTGACCTAACCTCTTAGAAACTTTCATTTGTTTTAAAATGTTACAGAAATTATATAAATATATAGACCTGCTGAAATCTCCATAGTAATATTCTTCCTCCTATCTCAGAGAATATACCAAGCATATTCGTCATAACTTCCTGAATTTCAGTGAAAATATGTGCAGAGTAAAAGTGACCTAAATGCTTTCCACTTCTAAGTACAATTCATGGACTGTCTGAAAAGCTAATAAGACTGGAAGAAATAACTTTCTGGGTGAAACCCTGTCCTCTTAGGCTGCTTTGTTTCTCATGTCAAAAGTACCAGGATTTTGTTTTCTGTTTCTAGTTGGGTTTTCTTTTTCTAGGATAGAAAAATGAGGAAAATAATTTGAGAAATACAGAAATAGACTGAATGCTTCAAATCTTACTAAAAAAATTAAATTCCATAACTATACAACCTAGGCATTCTACAAACCTTTCAATCTTTCCAGTTCTAGAAAATTAATGCACCGTAAACATACTCCTCACTTTTCTTTCCTTCACTCCAGAAAATAATTCTATATTTTATATCAAAGACAGAAAGAAAACTCAGGAAAACCCACTTTAAGTGTCTAGGTGCTAAAAAAAAAAATTGAATTTTGATTTTGAGACGGATAAAAAATAAATTTTCATAGCAGGGCTTTGTTATATCCAACTTGACTTTGTTTCAATATTAAGAATTATCTTTGTACTTGGTCTTTTAAATAACATCTGAACTTGTTTATGACTTTAACATTTGTTATGGACCTCTTTTAAAATTCAAGTTTTGAAATTATTTTTAGAAATCCTATAATATTTTACATTAGTTTAAAGGGAATGGCTGAATGGCCAAAATACATTTATAAAGATCCAAACATGGAAATCCATGACTTTCAGATTGCAAAACAGTCCTGGATGAGGAGCATGTTTGAGCTATATCAGAATTTTTTTTTCTTCAGAAAAGTCGTACAGCCTCACTTCTCAGAATGGTTAAGAGGGGGAGGGACTTCTTGAGGTCATCTAAACTAAGCCTCCTGCTCAAGCAGAGTCACCTACATTGGTTAGCTCAATATTCTGTTTAGAAAACCTTTTTCCCATGTTTGACTGCACTCATAGTAGAAAAGTTTTTTGTTATGTACAGATGGAATTTCCTGGGCTTTAATTTGCATACATCACCACTTGTCAACGGGCACAGTCATTTGCTTTAATCAGAACTTATTAGGTTTGAATAAGGTATTGAACAGATCCTCCTGAGACATGTTTTCCGTGCTGAATCATTCCCACTTCCATTGCCTTTCCTCCACAAAAGATGTTCTAATCCCTTTATCCCCTTTATCCCCTTTGCTGGATTCTTTCCACTGCATTCCTGTCCCTCCTGCACTCAGAAGTTCAGAACAGGATTCTGTTCTTCTAGTGTGTCTCACAAGGGATAAGTAGAGGGGAAAGATCACCTGGCAATGATCTCCTGGCAATGCTTTTCCTAATGCAATCTAGAATTTTGTTGTCCTTCTTTGCTGTAAGGGTACTCATTACCTCAGATTTTCCTCTTGTGAGAACATGAGACAGCAATGTGCACTCACAGCCCAGAAAGCCAATCATATCCTGGTCTGAAACAAAAAACATGTGGCCAGAACTCCTTAAGAACCTCTCAGAAGAAAGTACAATGATTATGGGATAGGGACTAGAATCACTGAGAGATTATCGGTGGTATGATAGGAGTCAGAAGGAAGGAAGGAAGAAGAGGCAAAACTGAAATTTTAGAAACTTACAGTTTATGTGATGAGTATAGGTGAGTTATTGGTGGATTCTTGGGAATGGATAATGTTTTTTAAAAAATGCTAAAATATCCAGACTTTGATTTGGAATGGGAGAATATGGGAGAATAGGAAAACCCAATCAAGATAACAATGATGGTAAGAAATGGCAAGGGCCTGAATTACATCCTTTACAGCATAGGTCTGTGACTGGAATAGAGATATCTCTAACACAGGTTTGCTGAATGATGTAACCCATGAAGAAGGGTGCAAAATAGAGAGAATGATATTCAAATTAGGCCAATCACTCAAGTTAGTGTGTTTATGCTTTCTAAGGGAGTTCTTCATGACAAAGAAATATGACAAAACTCTGGAGTTGTAACTTCACAGAATGAAGAAAATTCAGTGTTTAAGGTCCTCAGATTCACATTGTTATTAGGTGTGATCATATAGGATTGGGACCACGCCTTCTGGCTGTCTGGACACTTTTAAAAAAATATTCTTTAGGCTTTGTTTGCACCTCCTTATTCATTAAACATTGTTTCTTTTAAAGACATATTTAAAGAAGTGGGGAGAGGAATGGAGAATTGTTTGGTTTGCAGCTATCTTTGAATTTTGTGTCTCCTGACATGTACTTTTTACATGCCAACAAAACACTTGTACATACTACAAAGGCAAATGAAACCAGCATAACTGTGAAGGATGTGATGAAATTTTTTTTTCTAACCCATTATTCACCCCTCAAGTGTACACATGCCTCTATTAGAAAAATGGATGTTTTTCTCTCAGTTTTATGCTGTTTAAGGAATAGTATGGATCGTATATCTACTTATATTCATTATATATGTAGGTAAGTAAATAAAGATACTCTACTAAGTATTAGAAAGATTCAGAACTAATTTGTTAAAATGTTTGTGCGCTATAGTGTTGCAGTGTGAAAATTATTACTTTGCAATTTTATGTAGAATGGTTTGTTCCAGATTATCCCATGTTCTAACCCCTTTGGTTTTTCTCTAGTTGTGGGTCCTGTCCATCTCCCTGCAACCCTACCCAGGTTCTGGTGAGAGGCTGGGGTGATTGGCAGAGCCTATGACTTCTCCACCCTGTATTATGTATCAGATGCCCTGTGTATTGTCTTTTTGTCTTGGTAACTCCCACCCCACCTGGTATTGGTCCTGGGTTAATCCCTGCCCCCTTCCACACCCCCGGTACTTAAGGTCAAGGAGAGCCCAGAGGAGTCACTTTTCACGTGGCCAGCTGGCAGCAATAAACCCATCTTGTCACCCACGTGAGAGTCTGCCTTTCTTCCACGCTGAAGCCACGTTTCTACCTGAGGGCCAGGACTCACAGCAAGAAGGTACCAGAGTTGTGCCAATTAATGCACGTTCAGGACAGAACGCTGCAGCTCTGAACGCCCACACTATAGTTTACTGCTGGGTGCTAAGTTTTTCTAGGAAAAATCAAGGGAGTGATTCAGCTGCCTAAATACCAGCATCTGCAGCCATCTTAAACTCTGAAAGATATCTAAGTCCCAAACATAGAGTGCTTGTGTTTTATTGTGAATAAACCTACACTATCTCCAAAGTAATATTCAGTCTGAGAGAAATAGATCAACATTAAGGGTTATGAAATGTGTATTTGCTGTTGAACAGGTTTGTCTATTGATCTGGTTGATAACTGAAAATAGTTGATCTAATGTAAGATAAATTATTCTGTGCCAGAAAATTTCTAATGAAGAAGTGTTGAGTAGAAAAACAACAATGTGCTGATATATCAAGGTCTCTACCAATATTACAGATGCTGAGGGGATAATCAGAACAGAGTAATAGAGTAAGCATCATTAAAAATTCAATATTGAAGACTCCACAAAGCAGCAGGGTCTGGTACTGTCCAGTGCCTCAAAAGGGACTTGCTTCAGGCATACTTTAAAACAACGTTTATTGAGGTTTTAATAGAACTCACTGTACCTGAACATTTTAAAATTCACTTTTTGCACAGTTTCAAATGAATAGTTAGTCTTTCAGTGTTTTTTAGCACCAGTCCTTCATGCCTTCCTGAAATCTGTAATCTAAAAAAGATTGATTTTATTTTTAACTGACATTTAAAAGTGGCAAAGCTTCTTCTATAAATTGCTTGTCACTTAAAATAGACTGTTGATACTCTGTCATCAAGAGATAATGCAGGATATAATTAGTCCTTTTCAAAATTTTATGCCATTAAATGCAAAAATTATACACATTAGCCATGCCTCTTAAAAAAATATGATACATCAATGCATGCAAATCACTGTGTCTTTATAAATATTTTCTTAGCAAGCAGAACATCTTATTAATACAGAACCAACCAGAAAGAAGTGATCAACTTTCACAGGGTCAGTTTTTCAGTCAGCCCAATATTCAGGTGAAATCTAGAAGAATGGAGTATCAAAATTAGTAAGAATGTTTAAAAACCCAAACCCCTGAGTTTGTTTTTATAAAACTGTTCTAAAGTATTTGAACTTAGATAAAAGTTAATTTACAGCAAAATTGTGTGAGAATTAGTGAAAAACAGCAAGCTTATTCCCCCTCCACCAAAAACAGCCAATTGAGATAGTTTTTATTGGTGTGGTTTGAAAAATGTATTTCAGTTTGAATTCAGGCTTCCAATATATGATAAACTTTCTTTATCTTGGAATTAGGCAGATATAATAAATTTTAAAATAGGAAAATAATTTTGCAAAATATTTCATTATCTGTACATGTGGAAGACAAAATAGATTTGAGCAAGATATTTACCATAAATTTAATTGTGAGGGAACAACATCCATAACTCATTCAGAATTTAGTCATGATGTGTTTCTTGTCCTCTGCCTTTGTGGAAATCAAGGGTTTAATTCAAACAATTGACTGAATCATAATTTCATAAGCTTACTGTAGAAAATTATATGTTGAAATATAGATGAAAACCTAAGTCTTTATACTATTTTGTATCTCATTTCTCCTACCTGTATATTCATTTTGTATTTAAACATTCATATATAACTTTATATGAATGTTCATGTGTATGCATGTATCCAATGCTCCCTGGAGTACAAGCACTGCTATCTATCTAAGACCACCTTTTGCAGCTGACACCTTCTCATAAAAAGAGAAATGCACTGTAAAGTGAGCTGGTCCTAAAATGACAGCTAAAAGGAACGACAAATAGGGCCTTCAGCTTGCACATTTTAAGATTCTGACAGCATGACCTCTATTGCTGTCAATTCATAACTTTCATACAATAGTTGTCACAAAAATAGCTGAAAGACATTGTCATGATAATCTTTAGGTCTTGGCCCTGTAATCAGACCTATTCCCTTGCAAAGTCCCAGGGATGGCTTTTTCAGGGCTGGGAACTTTTCATTTATTTTAAGCAATCTAAAAGTCAATCAACTAGACCCAAGTTATAGGTTCTGCATACTGCCAGCGTAGGGGAAAAGAATCCACTAAAATTTAATTCACTTTGCCAGTTTTAGAACATGGCGAATCCCATTGTAAAGACTAGTTTAGAACATAGAACTGATGATAGTTGTGAATATCTTACTTTACAAAGTTATGTAGCATAAATCCCATCATAAAAGGGTGCCTGAGGTATATGACAGATAATTGAATTTAGTTATAAATTAATCATCGTTTGTTCATCTGACTAAACTACTATTTCAGGTGAGAACTTTGAAATATTTCAAGGTGAGAACTTTGAATCAGCAGTAAAAGGTATATTTTTCACAAGTTCTGCTACTGCATAAACAAGAAATGAAGTAGCCGAAAGTTTTTAAAATACAGAAGTTTTTGGAGCTAAAATATTTTGAATTGAAAATTTTGTATTTTGATTACCCACTTGTTTTGATTTCATAAACTAATAGTCATAGAGCAGAAAACACATTAATAAAATCTAAAAATCCACAAAAATCTGAAACTAATACCTTTGCAATTATAGATGTTTGTAAAATTAGTTTAAATAATTTCCCATATTCTTTGAATTACCAGGATTGTAATCAGAATAAAGAAATTGTGTACTTTTAGATTTTAATCATGCTTCTGATTTGCATATATGAAGTATAGTGTGACCTCACTATTTTCTGTACTTACACAAATATTTTTGGAACGACTTTACTCTCTGTCGTAAGATACATCAACATCCTCTTATCTTCACTGTGTTGGTTTCAAGAGTCATCCCAGGATGCGTCCCAGGAGGAATCCTGGGGAAGGCTGGAAGCTTGTAACGCATTAGTGAATTTGTTTCATGTCCCAGTTTCAAAGTAAGTAGGTTCTAGCTGAAACTGAAGCTTTTTTTCTTCAGATCTGCAAATGTGCAGGATGGCAAAAAAAATAGAAGAAAGAAGAAAAAAGAAAAAAGCAAAGAAAATAGCTCTGCTTCACAAATGAAGAATCATGCAAAGGTCAGATTGTGCAAGACCATTTACAAGAAATCCAGCCAAATCTATGTTATGGACTTACCTAGAAGGTTGTACAGTGAGTAGTGTTGTGTAATGCAACCTGAGAAATCTGTAATTGTAATTTTTAATTATTCATAATGGCAGCTGTCAGGTTGTACATTCAATATGTTAAATTATGCTTTCAGTACGGGTAACTTCACTCCATCTTATGCAGTGACATACCTCTTGTACATGCCAGCATATGATTCAGAAGACTTCACACAAGAAAGTCCCTGAGGACTTTCCACATTTGATCTCATGTCACTCAAGGACCTTACCTTTTTCACTGCTTCCAATAACTGTGGAAGAAAGAAAAGAAAATTTTGCTAGTTGCGAAAACAACGGTGATATAAAAAGTGAACATAGCATCTAACTTAGCTAAAGCACCTTTATAGTATATCTGCTTCAGCTGCTGGCATGATATTTGCTGATTCCATCCAGAAAATGACGGTGAGTTTTGTTTTCTTGGTAATCAAGATACAACAACCTCTGATGAACCTGAAATGTGGGGGTTGTTTATAAATACCAGTCTTTTTGGAAAACACTTTTCAGCATGCCAAAACATACATGTTTTTGCAAACTTAGTAAATCTTTACTTTTCTAAGAATGTGGGGACTTGATCAATTCAGTAGAATTGACTTTAGTGACATCAGCAGGACAAATTCAGGAGAGCCACTTTATGTACATTTTCATATTGGGCCTTTTTGAAATCAAAAATATTCATCTGCATTGAAAATGCCATTGACAGGACTTAATGCATGGTTTTCAAGTGATGTTTTCAATCTCTCAATAAGCACACTGTTTAAGGAATAACTCTCCCTAGTATTCCTCTGCACCTTGAGCACCACTTACATATTTAAGTGTGATTCAGTTTGGAATGGCATACCTGCAGGTCACGGAACAGACTGAAGGATTTAAACTAGACATAAATCAGAATGAAATACGTGGCTCCATAGACGGCTCAACTGGATAAAACAAACCGTGTACCCACTTGTGCACAGCATGTCTCTCCCAGATGAGCAGAGTTGAGAAAACAGGCTTCATAGACAGAACAAGTGTTGTCCAATGATGTACATAATAAATCATCAGTGTAGAGAATTTGTCAATAACCTGCTGCCCTAAACATCCATATGTCTGCTGCATTAGACTCATGTTGTTGCAACTAAATGAGGTCTCAGCCAACACAGAATAAAAATAAAATGTAGTGTAGCTTAAAGTGGCAGCAGACCAGTTTGTGAAAAACAGACACTTTATCTCCAGTTTTCTTTCAGAGCAGTTTGGGGAATGCATACTTTATGAGAACAAGGAGCACGAGTTTATTCTCCATAAGCTTATTAAAAATCTAGACAGTCATTGGGAAAATTCTTTTAGCAAATTCAGACCACGTACAGTGTTCCCAAATACATGACCAACTTAAGCAATGACCACAATGCAGCTCACTCAGGTGAGCAGTGGGATTTAGCACTCAATGCAATTATTTAGAGATTCTGGTTTCAGCTCTACCTCCACATTGTGGGGCAGCTGTGACCAAGTCACATTTATTTCACTATTAATATTTAATGTGTCTTTTCCATTTAGTCTCTGTTCACCAGGGTGAACATGAGTGTTTCTACAGTATCTATATTACATTTGGTGGCACCCCTACACAAATAAGAACTATCAAAGAACTTCCAAGAAATATGACAGGAAAGCAGTTTCTAAGGAAGTAATGCAAGTTGTATATTCTTAAGTGATATTAAATATGTAAGAGAAAGTTGAAATTTATTCAGAAATAATATGTCTAGCCCGCTTACTGCTTAAGATAATCTGTAAAAGTCACTAATCCCTCTAAATTGTTATAAATGTTCCTAATGTATTTATTGCCTGGTATTTTTTGTTACGATTCAATACAGGCACAGCTAAATCAGAAACAGATAACATCATTCAAATTATCTCTTAGAAATCCAAAATATATAGAAATTTGATATATTTATTATAAAATGCTATTCGTTTTGAGAGAATATTTGTTATCTCATGAATTTCATATGCAGGGAACTGCTGGGTATAAAAGGAAGGGGTTTCTGATTTTTTTTTCTAGCACAGATGCTTCTCCACCTTTTTTATTTTTTATTTTTTTTTATTTTTTTTTTCAGAAGTCAAGGGATAGTAGTAAGTAACTTCCAACTCAGAACTGCTGAGTTTCCAAACTGGAAAACATATTTCTTCAAGGACTTGGGGGAAATGAATAAGAAAGAAGGGAGTAGATAGTAACATACCATGAGAAGGACAAAGAGAAAAGGATAACTGATTATCATTGGAAGAAACCCAAAAATTCTTTTTCAAGTACTGTATGGAAATAGACTATGAAGAAGAAACACCACATTTTTCAACACAAGTTTAGCAGAACTGAACTCCAAAGATAAAATGGTCTGTGTGAAAGCAGGTTGAGCAGAATTTTTAGCTTGCCTGCTGCTGCTAGTTCACATAAAGATGATTTCATGTAATATAATGTGGAAGTAACCAGAGAATACTTAGGAGCCTAAACCTCAAACTGACTTTCAGATTTGGCCAAGAGTTGTATGGGCATTTAAGAGTGTTGTTGACAGGTAGTGCAGTGAATCATTGTTCATGGGTGTGATGAACTCTTCATGAAACTAACACATTGGTGAACAGCCCCCATCTGAAACATGAAACACTATATATACTGGAATACAAAGACAATATGCTGCAAAAAGCAGGTCTTTTGGAAATGTTTAAGTCTGGATGTTAGCTTTTATCTGTAATTACATGTATATATATCTCTGTGTGTTCATTTGTTTGTATCTGTGCATGCATGTGTGTAAGGGCAAAGAGAGAAGGGAGGAGGAAGAGAGTAATGGAGAGGAAGATTCTTGTAAAAGCTAATTCAGAACATCTATTTAGAGGGTTCCCTAAATCATGCAACTATTCCACAGAATATCAGCTAACTGATAGAAAATCACTAGACCAGAACAGTCCATTTTTTTATTGTTCATGGGTAATTTACCACCTAGGCTTGTTGTGATTTTTCCTTTTATTATCTACTATTCCTGATTTCCACACTGTTTGTTAACATTTTCATGTGATTGCATACAATTGAATTTGGAACATAAAGCATTAGAGAGAGGAAAATAAATTACAATCAGAGAAAGAAAATACAAATGAGCATATGAAATGTCAAAAACTATGCAACTTCTTGCTCATTATTTTTAGACAGAACAAGAAAGGGTAAATGAAAATTAAAGACAGAAGTAAAGCTGCTCAATGATTCCAGTTTCTTTATGCAGTAACAATTAACCAGTGAAAATAATTAATACAAGACTATATTAAAGCAAAAAAGTTTGGGATCTAAACTAATACAGATACCCACATAGAAAATACACAGAATAATCAGAATTCCAAAATGCATTTGGAAGAAAATTAAATACTCACTCTGCAGGGAATGAGCCATCATATCACAAATGTAAACTCCTTCTGCAAATGAAAAATGAAAAATCCTTCTGTAATGGAGTATAATTTTATTTTACACTTATTAAAAGGAAATCTAAAGGAACGGGAGGAGATGTTTTTAACCACAAAAAGAGTTACGAGCTTATAGGACAACAGGATGGAAAAACAGAGTGTGAGCTATCTATTTCCTTTCTGTTTAAAACTTGCATTTTATCCTTCTTGCAGACAGCTAGGCATATTTGTTCTGGACAGGCTTTTTTGAGAAGGACATTTTGGACTAAAAACATCACACTATATTTTTCATTTTTGAGGTACACACAATCCATCCCCATCATTTTGAGGTAACTTTGCTTTCCACTAGAATGCTCCAGGTTTTAATCACGAGCCTACTTTTATTCTCAGTATGAGATCAAAATAAATACACCACCAGTGTGAACACTTTTCTGAGAGGACAAGAAGGATTCCTGCTTGTCATAACTAATGAGGGTGATCAAAGCCAACCAGGTGCTCCCACTGACCTGAGCTTTGATCATTTACTATACTTTCCAATATCTGAGCCTGGGAGTGAGTTGCCCTAATGGCCTCTGGTTACATTAGTGGCATGTGGCAGGAAAAGGGAGTAAAGATAAGAAGAAGCAAGAAGGAGAGGCGAATGTCTAACTATGCAGCATGTGTAAGTCTAAAAACCTTTGGGCAATTGAAGTAAGCTCATATTCAAGGCCTTTAATACCCTGTACATGTAAATGTTATTGAAATACTCAGTAGGTTTTTCATGAAAGCTGGTCGCAAAGGGCAATGACAAGATCTTTTACTCACCTTTGAGCAATTGCTCAAATGAGAAAACTCAGTAGTTTAAAAGGGGTTTTTGTGTGTGTGTGTGTGTCTGTGTGTGTGTGCGTCTGTGTGTGTGTGCGTGTCTGTGTGTGTGTGCAAATGCTTTTTTGAAGCTTGCAAAATTTCTGACTACTCAAAAGAACATGTTAATGCTAGAATTTTACACACTATAAGCATTTCTACTGACTTGAGATTCTCTCACCCCATTGCTGGCTGTGGTGTTGATGATAGCCAACACTGTACAATCCTTCAAATGCAGACTATGATGTTGTCAGATGAAAAATGTTTTCTATCCTGCTAACTTTAGTTTCTCATTAGTTCGAAAGATGGATTATGTGATAGAGTTGGTAGCTAAAGGCATTAGGGGAAGACTTGCTCCCATCAAGTCTGATTCACACAAAGTGAATCTTTCTGAATACAGCTTTTGTCTGTGCTAGCACTTGAAACATTTTACGTACAATGACAAGTTTAAATGTACAGTTATAATTTCTTCAGTGTACTCAGATTCTCCAACTGCTGTGCAGATTTCAGATGTTCTCCAAGAACATTGCATCCACAGTGATTAAGCATAGCAGGTGATTTTATTATATGGGCCAGAAGCTGAGACAATTATTTAATTCATATCCTAATAAAAAGCAATGAAGAAAAAAGGGACCTGCTATCATATTTGTAAGATTCTCCTTCACAAAATTCAGAGACAGCCAAGACCATAAGTGCCCTACTTTTCATTTCCAAAAAAGTGGAGTCTTTCCTTAGCACTTTAACAAGGCAAGAATTCAAGGCTGTGATTTTATAAAAGAAAGAAATTTCAGCCTTCAAAATACCTCAAAGTCCTCAGCAGGTGAAGGTTTGTTTTTTTCTGTGCTATGATATCCCTGTTTTAAGCAAGACAAGAGAGGATAATCAAAGTTACCTGAGTGTGCTGAAAACTGGAATTCTATTAATCATGGAATGTTTTTCATTTCTTCTGGCCTTCTTATTACCATCACCATAGTTTTTTAAAAATTCCCTCTAACTGGAATAATGCCATTGAAGATTGTAGCTAAACCAAGCAGACACAGAGTGATCCAAATACCTACCCTGGTGAATTAATTAAAAAAATATTATTTTACACAAAATTTAGCTGTCAGTGTTTATTCAGCATAAACCTGACTGTGGAAAGTGTACTAAGAGGATATGTTAACCTTTTCTATTAATGTACAGGCTTGGTGTCTCCATTGTTCTACTCTGGTTCAGCCACCTTTGGACTGTTTATTACTATAGATGCTTCAGATGTCTGGCTTTTCCACAGTAATTGTCTTTAAAACTGGAAAGGAAAGTCCCCAGAGTTTCCTTTCCTCTAAACATTTGTATGTTTACACTTACAAACTTTTAACTGTAGCTGCCATTGTAAATCAGTTCTGCTGCCAAGGGAATAAAGGAAAATTTTAATATGGAATTATTGTCAAAACAGAATTCAGCTGAGAATTTTGACACTTTCAGTGACAGCACTACAGATGAATGCATTTACAAATAGATGAATGATGGCCAATATTGCAAATAACAATACAACGAAAGAATGTTTTGGTCTTCCTTTGAAGTGCCTTTAGTATGCAAATGATCAGCTTTAGGCTTAAATCTGCAGATAGTTCCCTTGTTGCATATTGTGCGGCCTCTGAAGCCAGAGTGCTGTATCACAAGTTGGTAATTGCACAGTGTCAGATTGCACCTTGTCTAATTCCATGTCACAGTAAACTCTGGGTGTCTGGGTCCTGCAACATGTGCAGCTTTAAAAGCCATGCTACGTGATGGTGTTTTGTGCTAGAGAGCGCCGTCCTTTATATGTAATTCAAGTAATTTTCAATGCATTAACAGGACCTGATGGAAGTATTTAGTAGTGTCACTGGCAATAGAGGCGTTAGAATCTCTTTTATATCTTACAAACTGGAGTTCTGCTACTGACTAAAACGTAAAGTGTTTTGTGGAAAGTGTTTTATGGAAAGCCGGCAGGCGTAATGCTTTCCACAAACTTGTACCATGACATTATTTATATCCTTCTGTTGGTATGTTTGTCATTTTCAGGCTTATAAATGGAACATCAAAAACATGTAGCAGAAGCTGAATGAATTCTAAAACTATTCCTGTGTCTATGGCTCAATTTATGTTACATTAAAGATGGAAACACTTGTGATACTTTGTAAAAACATGTATTTTGTATCCAGGGAAATCAGGGCAGATCTGAGCTGTATCTGCGACAATAATTATTTTTGTTTTACCCTGAACTAGCTTGCTTCAAAAATGCCATCATCCAAGGCATAAATTTTACAGTCTTTTATACACAAAAAACCTCCAACCATTTCTGTATTGTAAATATTTTTACCATGATGGATCATAATCATCAGAGGTCAAAGGCAATAAGCAAAAGAAGCAGTCTGAACTTGGCTTAATGAAAGTTGCTTGAGGTAGTTGGAACAGATACCATATTTTCATGTGACTGCCTGTAATACTTTTTACAATGGGAATGAGGTTCTTTGCTGCTGTGTAATCACAGGAGGAAGGGATTTTGACATTGATTTTGTGCTTCTTGGAACAAAAATATTTTATATCTGACAGAGAAGTCAATATTTTCTACCAAAAACTGTAATTCAGATTCTAAAAAGTAAAACAAGTTTGAAAGTTAGCTACAAGAAAAATTTAACTTTTGGTCAAACTTCCCTCTGAATCAAAATGAAAATATTTCAAAATCCTGCACAGTTAAAACAATAATGCAGACCCCAGGTTCCTAATCCTGTGTTTCAGAATATAAGATTTACACAGAGTAAAAGTAGGGGAGTTCTTAAATTCTGTGAGATTTCACTCACTCTTTGGTAGAAGAAGATCACAAGGCTGAATTTTGCAACAAGATTTAAAAACTATTATTAATTCCCTGAAAATTATTGTTTCCTGACCAAGACCTATGTCAAAAAGTGTTGAAACTCATAAAATGGTGTAAAAAAAATCACCTCTTTCACATGGAGCCCTATCCTTCTTTTAATGGCAGTTAAATTTTTCAAAAGCCATTACCTGATTTAACAGCCTAAATCACATTTTAGAGGTGACTTTAGCATTTAATAATTCAGCCTTACTTTGAAAGGAACTTGGAAGTTACATGTCATCTGTTTTTGCCCTTTTGAAAATCACATCTTGTACTTAATGCAATCTTTAAGCCCCTTGGAAAAGCTGGTTTAAAATCCTTTTTGAAAATGTCACACTTGTAAGGGTACTTCTAAACTATGGGAGTTTGAAGCTTTCAATGCCTACCTCGAGTATATTCCCTTGCTCTTTCCCTCCATGTTAAAGCAACATACCCAGCAAACGTTTTTCTCCCGTTCTGTCATGGAAAGGCAATGACATGCCTGTGCCAGGAAAATTAATCAAAACCTTTTTTACCTGCATGCACTAAGGTGTATGTGTGGAAATAAATACATAAGAACAAAGCAGGGGGGTGAAATGAATTTTAGATCCTTGATGCTTTTGACTGGCTTGCTGAAAGCAAAATGAGTTTGTAAAATGCAGAGGATGAATAGAATTACTGGCGTGATAGATTTGCCTAGCTTATCTGTAATGATCTAGCTACAGTTGCAGCTATAAGATGTTACCCATTTTTTGTGTGATACCTTTCTAATATTCACCTCACCTGAAAGCACTTCTGCTGGGGAGACTATTCCCATTAATAAACTATCAGTGTTTTTGCAGGGTGCATGACAGCTGCAAAGAAGAGAGTAAAAATTTGAAAATAAATGGGACCTTCAAAGACCTTATCAATTCACATCATGTTCTGAATACCCTTTTTTGCCCTCCCTTCACTATTTGTTGTGTGGCTAAAGATGTACACAAACCTTTTAGGATAAAAGTCTGTAGCTTTGATTAAAGAACAGGACACAAGGCCAAGCACATCCTGGGTATGTTGAGATTAGATAACAAGAAGAAATTCTTTACTGTGGGGGTGCTAAGACACTGGAACAGGTTGCCCGGAAAGATGTGGATGCTCCATCCCTGGAAGTGCTCAAGGCCAGGCTGGATGGGGCCATGACCAAGCTGGTCTAATGAATGGCATCCTTGTTCATGGCAGAGGGGTTGGAAATAAATAATCTTTAAGGTCCCATCCAACTCAAACCATTCTGTGGTTCTATTACTCTCCTACCCTCTACTCTGGTGGTCCTAAAGAGACCAGTAAGACCTTGTAGAGCACAAGCATCTCTGTGTAAATGCAAAATAATGCATTTTTTAGTCTGGATGTACACCCTCAGTAGTTCCTCACCCAATCTTCAAATTATTATGCTGCTGAACATGTGCGGGTTTTTTACTATTATTATTAATAATAGGAACTAGAATGAAGTTTAGATAGCTGAAAAGTATAAGCAGTGATCACATTTGAAAACACAGTAAGATATGGCACACAAGCACTGGAATGCTACAAATGCAGTATTTAACACTGGTAGACTGCTGTTGTGACTAGAACCAGGCTTTTAGACAAGTAAAGATGTGTTTCTTGGTTTTATAGGGTCACACCTTACTGTCAAGCTTTAAGTAGCATTCTGCATTGATCTCAGGGGATGGTTGTGTTTAAAAATTGATGGCATGACCTGGCCCTTAATATGGAATGTCACCTGAAAGGCGCATATGGATTTTGCTGCTCTATGCACAGTAAGAAAAAGAAGGAGGAAATGCAACAGGCCTCATGCTATCTTGATATATGCAGAGAGCAAAACATTTTAAGCAGCATTTCATAGGGTGAGCCTCAGCCTGTCTAATAACTAATACTACCCTTAACTTATTTCCACTGACTTCAATGGAGCTTTTGATTTATGTCTTTGTTAATGCAATCAGAATCTAACTACATTTGGAGTTAAATGCAGAAATATTTTCATGAAAAAAATTGAAGCATCTCTAAATGTTTTGTTATTGAAAATACTTTTTGGATTTGGAAGCAGAACTTGAAAAGGTACATTAATGTTTCCAACTATTCTCCCAGGTTTGAAACCTATGGATATTGCATATCCCTTGAGCTGCAAGTTCACTGCATTTTCCAGTCTGAGCCTCAACAAACTTTCTCTATTATTCTTAAAATTTACAACAAACTGTAAAGTATTTGCTTATGGTTTGACCAGGGAATAAATTCAGAAAGCTTTATCTATCCTGATTCAAAATTCCCATATGCTATTTGTCTTGCTCATATATTCATCTGTTTTGTATAAGCTCTCATTTTTCTTTGATAGCCAATGATCTTTTATTATATGAAAGAGACTTAAATTCAGCCCCTCAGCCATGTTGTAACTATTTTGATCTTCCTGATTTGCTTCTCCTCATACAAACATCTTCTCATAAACTTGTACCACATAGCAAGGCTACATATTCAGTGTGAGCAAAATCCTCTCATCCCTGTTCTATGTTTTTTGTTTTTGTGCTTTCTTTTGTCTTACCAAAGGGTGTGATCTGGTTCAAATTACAATATGAATACAGCATAGCAGAGGGATGTATGCAATGAAGATTTTAAATAAGTCACTGAGCTCACTGTAACTTCCTCAATGTCAAAAATTGTGCCATTGTAAATCCCCTGGGACTGCCTGAACAATACTTGCATATTCCAGGCCTTATGTCAGGCTGATACCCATCTGTCTATTTTCTAGGCTCTGTCTCTTCTGTCCTTTCTGGTATCACACCCTCTGTTGTGGGGGAATGGGAGATGAAGGGCTCTCAACAGCAAAATTTCCCTACATTTTGCTCAAAGGTGAGATCCTCTGGTTATCTTCCTGCAAGGTACTCAAACTCCATTTGCATATTGTTGTAGGATGTTTTTGTGTTAATCCTAAAAGAAAAAAATCAGCACCCAACATTATAAAAAACCTTGACTATCACTACTGTATTTGAATAATTTAGACCAGGGTCCTAACTCCAACTTGCAAATAAACAGTTTTGATAAATATTAGTACAGGGGCTGGGGCTTTGTGTATGCACAGCACAAAATTTGCAGAAGTCAGAAGATATCAAGAAGAGGTAATATTAAGCTCTTCTGGTTCTGTGCCACCCAAAATTTGAAGAGGCATGTGGATTAATTTTGAACCTCTACAAGAATGACCTATGAACCATAGTACAACCTACAATCTCTAAAGTGTGATGTGACATTACTCTGGCATGTCCTTCCTTTAGCACTATATCTGAGTCAGACTTTTGGGGAATTCTGCACGGGGGGCCTATGAGTAAAGTATCCTCTTGCAGAATCAAGACTGAGATCTGCAGGTGAGTCATTGTGCAAAGCTGCATCTGATGAATATTTTGTGATTGTGCTATGGGCAGAGGTGTGCAAATCTAATATTTGTCATTACTGTTAAATTTTTAAATACTTCAGAAAACAGCAGATAGATACACTTTCTTTGGCTTTTTGCCTGCAGTAAAAGAGCAATGCAAATTTTTTCCCATATCATCATAAAACTGACATGACCTTAAAATTTTATATGTACCACAAGAACCCTCACTGTGATATTTCCAACTCTTATGTTTTTTCCTTCAACAATTTTGAAAGTCTGCTGGATGTTTAGTCAGTCATTGGCTGGTTGGTTTGGAAATACAGACTTTGAGTGGCTGGCAAACATGCACGAGCTGCTTAGTGCCTGGTTGCATCTTCTTGTCACTGTGTGAGACGAGCAGAACATGTCCTCGTGCCTGGAAGACCAAACAAAGGATTCAATTCCCAGGAAACATGTTTTGTTGGTTTCCTGAAGGATGTTACTATCTCTGCATCTCCTCTTTCTCTTAAACTAGCAGGCTAAAATGTCACTAGGGCAGAACTGCTAGGCAGCCAAAACCTTACACTGAACATGATTGAACAAAACTGCTTTCCTTGGGAAGGTAGGGGGAGGGTAGAAATTAGCAGTGTTCTGAAGTTATTCAGTGACTGCACTTGTCACCTGATTTCAGCTAGGTATCTGAGTTGGTGCAAACATTAAAAGTCTCCTCTGAAGTTTTCAGAAGTAGATGGTATCATCTGGCATCATGCAATTTTTATTTGTGGTGGAGTGGGACAGGGGTGGTAATATAAATAGAGCTGCTTGGTTTTATAGCTGAAGTATGCAAAGGAAAATATCTACTCCTGTCTAGCAAATTATTTGCTTAATATATACAGCACAGTCTTCTAAATCGTCTCTAAACCACTGTGTGACTGCCTAAAATCTTATGTTCATAGGAAACCAATGACCTATTCAGCGATGTGATAGTTGTCTTCAGCTTTTCTTATGTCCCTAAATTAGCAGATACTTGGAAAAAGTGAAATCACAAGATTTGGGAACATGACTTGTTCAGTGTAATACCTGTTTATTAGACTGTCCTTGGATGAAAAAGAAAAAAAAAAAAAAGTAGGAGACTTCTCTAGTCTGCTTCCTGAATGCCTGCTTAGATATTTGTTCTCTGACTTGCCTCATGACTCTTTAATTCTTGAGCTTTCAGTAGAAAAGAAGTTAATAATATTTTCAGTGTAAACACAGCTACTGTCTGTATTCTCTGATTTTTTAAAGTATTAGAAAAGTGTGTGATCTTATTTTAGCTATCCTATTTGCACAACAAAGCCAAACCTGCCTTGGCTAATATGTTTACAACCTTTCAGGAGAGTTTGAAAACTCTAAACTCAGCCAAAAAAACGTTTGGGAATTTAAATTTATCACTTTGTGGGCAGCCTGTCTCTCTCAGTCTTTCAAGAAAAATCACTGTGCGATTAAATACTATGTTCAGGAAAGAAACATCAACAACTACAACAACAAAACCCTCAGATTCTGAAAATTAAATGAGCAGTGATACCTTAATATACAGTCTACAATCATACAGCAAAGTTCTAGATAGAAATGAAAGTAATATTTATTCTTGTACTATGTCCTTTTAGTTCTTCAACTGTCGCATACAAATTGTTGATTTTGTAACTATTTATTGTAAAAGGATTCTAGACACCTAATACACTCAAGCTGAATGGTTCAGTTGGGTTTGGGTACTTTTTCTGGAGGTACAGCAGCACTTAAACAATGTGAGCAATCCTTTACTTAATTTGCAAGGTCAATGAACAAAGATAATTTCTCGTTATTTGTTAAAATTCTTTCCTTAAATATATGACACTATAAATTATCACAAAACCTTGTTGACAAGTTAGGCAATAGCAAAAATACCATTTTACAAATACACCAGACACATCCCAGCCATCAAGAAATAACAACTTCGCTGTTTGTTTTCTCTTCAATAGTGATTGTTGCTTCTGAACAATGTCTGCTTTTCTCACCTAGACATATATTCCTCATGTTACAAAATGAGAGGTTTATGAGTTGAAAGCTCATATAAGATATCCCACGCAAGTTCAACCATGTTAGCTAACAAACAGCCACATCTAGGGTCTGAAGAACAACTCTCTTTGGAGTGAAGATTGAATAAGTCAGACATCTAATGAATGGCTGCCTGCCTCATTGCCATATGTACAGTAATGCCTCCTGTACTCTATAGCTGATGTTCAGGCTATGCAGAGTTAAAATGTTCATATTGTGTGTCATTAGTTCCTTAAACTATTCTTGTACTTACCTTTCTCTGCTTTTACTTCCCAATGTTGTACTATGCATTTTAGGAATTCTCCAGTGCTGCATATCTGAAAAAAAATTATCTCAATATAATGTTTAAAATCTCAACAAGAATTTAAAAATTAAGCCCAAAGGAATAGCATGAACAGAAATAGAATTCTGGTTTTGCACTGATGGAAAACTGCTGTTGTATAATTCCCATTTTCCTCTGCTAAGATATCATAATTTACATTTGTGTTTGTCTCTTTTTTCTTTTCCTATGGCTTTTTTTTTTTTTCTTTTTTTCCTAGAGGGGGAAACAGCATTCCTTCTCCTTATGCGTGTTCTGGGACTATCTAGTGTCAAAATATTGTATATTTCAAGAGAAAATTGCTCATCTCTCACATAAGAAAATGTTTTCTGCATGTGGCCTTATGGTAACTAATACAAGAAAGGTATTTTAAGCCATCTCACAGATCTCAATGTTATCACTACCATATATCATCCAGATTCTGTATTATTTATGAATATTGGTTTATTTTATATCCTAATTCATGTCATTGTCTAATAAAATATTTCTTAATTTTTTTAGAATCTCGGCAAAGTAGCATAAAAATAGTTGTATACCAGATTTGCCATTTCCTAATGCATTTATACTCTTAATTCAGACAAGCGTTTTTAGAATAAATGTCAGCATTAACACATGTGGTATATTACTCCACGATGCTATTCCTTGAGCAACTGTCAAAAGCCAGAAAATACTTATCTATACATGTGGGTTAGATCCACAATATGTTCTTGTGTTTTTTTTCTCTTCAAGTGCGGACAACTAGACACATACATATGTGAGAAAGCAGAACTGTGCCAGTTTTAGTCTCTGCTTCTTTGAACAAGTAAAAAGATTGTTTAAGAGGTGATAGAGTATGTTTTCCATGTAAACTGTATTGAGGAAAATGTTGAATGAGGGACCACTGTGGCATATAGTGCGTAAAACTATCAGTATGCTATTGAGCCATGTCTCTGGAAGATGAATAGCAATATTTTGATCTTAGATTTTCACTCAGGGCTTCCATTTTCTCCAGTATAATTTTTGGAAACAGAATTTCTGCTTCATTATCTTCATTATTTTCTGTGTGTAGTACATATTTCAGCCCACCTTGGTATACATTCAATATAGCAGCATTAGTTGAGTTCACCATACCGAGTTAGAACAGAAGCAGATCTTTAAACTGTGTGAGATTTTTCCATTTTCATGTGTTTTATTATAACTATTGCAAAATTTAAATCCAGTATATAGTTTTTAAAGAGTATTATGACTTCCTTTTTTCTATTGGTGTTATTTTAATATGCAAAAAGCATGAATGCTGGGGCAAGGAGAATTAGGAAATAAATTTAGTGAACAAAAACATGTAGCATACACTCTCAGTGAATCCACAACTAAGCAAAGTAGAGACAATTGATATTGTAGTTTATGCAAGAGATAGCACGCAAAGCCACCTTTCTTTCCCTTGCTAATGTCAGAGTTTTCATAAAAATTCAATATTATAAAAAGTTGTTCACAAAAGACCTTCAAATTCTAAGTGGTAGTACTGCTATTACTGAGCTGCTATTTGTAAGAAAACCAAAATGCTGACTTTACAATATTTCTCCAAGTATACATTTCACATGCCGCTCTTTCACACAGTATTGAAATGAAGCTGACATACCAACACGGATCATTTCAAATCAAGGAAGATTTCCCTGAGGATATGTAACAAGATTTTCAAATTTAAGTTTTTAAGTACCCTTCTCCATGTAAGATGCAAAAATATAGAAAAAAAACCTAAATTTATATTTTTAGTTGATGTCATGCTTTACTTGTGTGCTTAATCACTAAACCAAATTTTTAAAAATTTCCTTTCATATTTTTAGTCATTGTGATTTAGCATCTTGATACACAGAGCACCTTATCAGAGTACAGGAATATATTACCATTTCACCTTTCTTTGGAAAAAATAAAGTTATTTGTAATTTGCCTTTATTGTATGCTCAGTTGGAATTTTCAATATTTTTTAGCATTGTCAGGACAATACCTAATTTTCCAGATGACAAAATTACCACTTTATTTGCATTTATTTGGAATGCTGCTAGGTTGCAAAGCACAGTTTGGTAAGATACTTTATAAGGAATGTTACACATTTCTATTTCTACTTGTGTTTCTAATATCCTTCTTACAAATATTTGATATCTGAGTTTAATTATACTGTGAAAGAAAATCCTGTGTTTCAACATTGTGCAATTTACTTTTAATTTAACAAGAATATATATCTAAAATATCTTTAGCAGAATCATGTAAATCTGTACTACATCAATCTTTTGTATGTTTGTACCATTTTAATCACTTAAGAAAGAAAAAGGAAGTTGTTAATTTTTGAACACAGAAAAATAAAATATATTTTTTGTTTCTAATTAAGAAACTTTTTAGATGGTTGAAGTGAAACATTCAGACTGCAGTGGCTTATTGCAGATAGATTATTTCCTTAGGGATATTTCTCTTTTTATGCCATGGGTAGATAATAAAGAGGGCTAATGTCAGAATTCTCTCTTTTTGGTGAACATAGTTTAAGGATATCCTGATAAGGATAAGGTGAACCTTAGGATAAGGTATCAAGGGCTTTTTCTGGTTTGTGGGGTTACCACACTGTGCTGGTTTCAGTTAATTTTCTTCACAATGGCTGGTGTGGGGCTGTGTTTTGGATTTGTGCTGAACACAAGGTTGATAATAGAGAGATTATTTTGTTATTGCTGGGCAGGGCTTACACCGAGTCAAGGTCTTTTCTGATTTTTGTACTGCCAGGCTGGGGAGGGGGCTGGGCATGCTTGGGAGCTTGGGAGGAGTCACAGCTGGGACAGGTGACCCCAACTGACCAAAGGGACATTCCAGACCGTGGAACATCATGCTCAGTATATAAAGTTGGGGAAGAAGGAAGAAGGGGAGCATGTTGGCAGTGATGGCGTTTTTTTTCCCAAATCACCGTTAGGTGTTATGGGGCCCTGCTGTCCTGGGGATGGTAGAACATCAACCTGCCCATGGGAAGCAGGGAATTCATTTCTTGCTTTGCTTGTGTGAGAAGCTTTTGCTTTCCCTATTAAACTATCTTTGTCTCAGCTGATGGGTTCTCTACCTTTTACCTTTCTGATTCTCTCTCCAATCTCACTGGTTGGGGGTGTGAGGGAGCAGCTGTGTGGGGCTTGGCTGCTGGCTGGGGTTAACCCACAACAGAGTTAAAGTTATACTGCTGTGCCAGGGAACATGCTGGCTAATGGGGTCCCTTGAGTACAGGGTCCTAGGATAGAGAAAAAAATAGGCACAAGGGTAAATATTATTTAAAATTTAGTGTTTTCAATCCTGTGAACTCTTTTGAATTGTTGACAACATGGTGCTGGTTATGGAGTAAAAGAAAGACTCTGGTGCTGCATTGCAAAAGAAATATTAAATCTACTCCTACTTATATGCTTCAATGTGGACATGCAGTAGGAGACAGCTGTGTAAGGTTTAGGTGATATTGAAGAGCAGAAGCCAAATTGTACCTCCCATATATTGAATATAAATGGTTATTTCAGGAAGAAAGAATCAGATATATCAAGTTTAGATTCATGGCTGGTCTCAGAACTTTCTGCAACTGCCAAAATATCTGTAATAATTTAAAGCAGTCTTGAAGAAGGCTATATAGATGCACATTTTATTTTCTAGCATAAAAGCTTTCTGACATCAATGAATATGTCACCTGCCTAACAACTAATTATTATTTTTTAGTTCTTCATTTGATCCATGTTTCTGCTGTACTCTGACTATGGAAAACATGTAATAGTATTTTTTTTTCCTTTTCCCCCAAGGGAGTCTAGTATTCCAAACGTGAGAACTTTAAGGGACATATTTGTGTAACTAAATGCAAAATTGCAAATTTTAGCACTTAGAAGGCATTTTCAAAGCTTTTCTGCACTGGTCTTCTCTGTTTTTTATGTCAGTGGAAGTTCTACCATCAGCATGAGCAGAAAGAATCCATTCCTAAAAGCTTTTCAAAACCTACTCTGTAGCTTTTTTCCTATGTAAGATGAAAAGCACAACAAAGTAGAATCAGGTCTCAACTAAGATCTCTTTCTATCAGGCTAGCAATGCAGAAGGCCTTTAAACAGGTACAAATATAACTTATAATTTTTTTAATTCCATTCTCCTTCTATATCATCATGTTGATTGTAAAAAGGGAAGCTTAAGATAACTGAAATTATGATGCATGGGAACTCCATACTTTTAGGTCACAATAATCTGAAATTTCTACTCTGAAAAATTCAGTTCACAAAAGTATGAAAATATATGTATAAATTTAAGGCTACGCTTATCTCCAGGAGTCACAGAGACAGGACAGTTTAGGTATTCATTTCAGAACAAGACCAAGATGTATGCACTTTGCTGTGGACTTCTTCCTGTAAATGTACCCAGAAGAACAGATAAATTCCAATAATCAAGTTTGATTCGGCAGTCAAACCAGATGGGAGATCCTTAGTCAAGTGCTTGTTTTCTATGATGACAGCTACAGATAACAACAAACTTGAACTGATCATCTAGACTTGATTAGAGCTCATTGCTCCAGCTCTTTATTTGGCTCTTATGTCAGGTGTTATCTGCTGAGAGGTCAGCTGGGTCCCAGTGAACGTCAAGCAAGCACTCTGTGAAAAGGCATTTGTTTCTTTCCAACTGAAGTGTCTCCAGCTAGCTGGCTAGTTTGGCACCTGGCTTTACATGGCAAGATTTGGTAGCACAGGGCTGCAGGGATGGTTTCTCAGAGGAGAGACTAGGAGCTGCCCCCATATTGAACAGAGACAGTTACAGGTGGCTCCAAAAGAGATGCTCAAAGCTGAACTGGTCAGTGACACCAGAGGTGTCTCTGTCATAACTTATTTAAGAAAGGGTAGAGAATGCTGCATAACAACTCTGAGGAACAGTTGAGGACACCAAGGTCAGGCAAGAAGGAGTGGGAGCAGAGATTCTCCTGCAGCCCAGCCCATAGCGAAGACCATGGTGAAGCATATTATCCCCTGTACAGTCCATGGAGGACCATGGTAGAACAGATACCCAGACCTCATCCCATGAAGGACTCCATGCTGGAACAGGTGATTGTAACCTGAAGAAAGCTGCAACCCTTGGAGAGCCCACGGTGGAACAGAGTTTCTGGCAGAAACAGCAGCCTGTGGAGAACCCCTGCTGGAGCAATCCGTTCCTGAAGGACTGAACTCTACCCATGCTGTAGTAGTTCAAGGAACTGCAGCCTCCGGGAAGGAACCATGCTGGAGCAGGGGAACAGCAGAAGGAGAAGGAGCAACAGAGACTAATATGAACTGAGCACAACCCCCATTCCCTCTCCCCCTGCTCAACTTGGAGTGGAGGAGGTTGAAGGGTCAAGATTGAAATTGAGCCTGGAAAAAAGGGGTGTATACTTAGTTTTGTTTTCATTTCTCACTATCTTAATTTGTTACTAATAGACAATAAATTAAACTAATATTCCTCAGGTCAAGACTGTTTTGCTCATGCTCAGCATCAGCTCTGAGTGATCTCTCTCTGTCCTTTTCTCAACCCACTAGAATTTTCATCTTATATTATCCCCATCTTATGCTGAGGATGGAGTGTGAGAGAGCAGCTTGGTGGCCACCTGTGAGCCAGGCAAGATTAACCCACCACACCGCCACATTCCCACTACAAGCAGAAACAGTCCACAAACGAAGCTGTATTAATTAATCTACAGTGAACAATCGACCGGGCTCCTTGTGTGGCCCTTTTCAGTTAGGCCAAAGAACAGATGCATTTTCTGAGTCCTTTGATGTACTGAATCTTGTTATTATCTTTACAAATGCTCAGTGCATCAGGAACACAACAGGGATCTGATTATTTTCCCCAGGAACAATCAAGGGATTAGTGGAATATAGACGGAGATTGAATCTGCATGGAAAATTGTCCATGCTGTGTTCTATTAGAAGGTGCTGCTGTGCAAAATTTGTTGCTAATCATGTGGCAAAATTACAAGAGACTGCAGAAAGAAGAAACTAGTAAACAGAATAATAAAAGTAATTTTAATTATTAAACTTCAGTGTTATAAATTATCTGCCATTCATCACTGCCACAAATAAGTATAAAAAATTGAAAAAATCCATATGTTCCATGCACTCTAATTTAATTTTGCATAATAAATTAGTGTTTAAAAATATGAATAATCACCAAATTACTATCCAGTTTTAACAGGCAGTGTCTAAATTTTAATACAGACAGCTATTACAGTTAACCTATGCTTTATGTTGACTGAAGCACAATAAAACGTTGAATGGTATTATAGACACAGTTCCAGTTATCAGCCACTAATGATGCTAAGTGATGAATTGCTACATCTTTAATAGAACAATAAGAATCCAGGGTTTTCATTATCTTTCTCAGAATATTCTGCATGCCCACTATTGTTCTTCCAATTAGTCAATAACAAAGAGGATCTGTTTGAAAAGATATAGCAGATGATGAGTCATAGGTGACAGGTAATTCTCCCCATGCTGCCTGGGAAAAAATGACTTCTTGATGTTAGTTATGGTTGTTTTCCATCATTTTTTTCAAGGCAGTAAGGTGATGCTGTCCCTTTAGCACAAAAGTGTTTTCACTAAATAAATGCAGATGATGTAAGCACAATGAAACACTTTCTCCTAAAGCTTCTAGGTCCCTATTGATCTAGATTTGTAACTTTCTACTGCTATTAGTGAATACTCTTCTGAGTTAAACCTCATTATTCACATTCCTCCAAAGTGGTAAAACTCATGTCAATAAACATCTGTTTAATTACTTCCTTAGATGCTTTATTCTTCATAAACCAACAACAGGGAATAAACTAGTTCATCATAAAGTAAATTATTTTGTAACTATCATTATCCTGCTCACAAATGCACAGGGTTACAAAGACTATTCACAGGGGCTGAAAGTAGAAAAAGAAAACAGTTTGGTATTGCAAAAATATAGATTAAATGGAATGATCCAGAGACCTCTTCCAATATTTATAATCATGGCATTCTATTCATAGGATATATTACCATGGGGCAGTATTTCACGCCAAAATAGTTCAGGTGGAACTCTTGGGAGAATTTGAACAATATGCAGAATAAAGCCTTCAGCAAATTATTCCTTTTTTTTTTTTTTTTTTTCTTTTTCTCAGAATGTCTCTCATGCTAGAGATACCTTTTGTTTCTTGTTAACCAAAGGTTTTTGATCTTACTGAGACAAAACATACGAGTTTATCCAATGCTGTCACTAAGCTCTTGTCAATATTCAGACTAAAATCTAAAAAGTCATCCCCAGGATACAGAGCACCAGTTAAATATTTTGTTGACTTCAGAGCACAATTTTTTGGAACATAAGGTAAATCAAACAAAAGGGATAAGCCGTACCATCTCAGTTCCCAAGACAGTCTTTTGGACTTTCAGTGGCTTATGACTACTACAGACCCCTTTTTCAGTTGGTTCTTATCTTCCCTACTGACTTCAATGTCCACCCCAAACTCCATTGTTTAAGAGTTGACATAGAAACTTTTATTTTCCTCAAATTAAATCAGAATAAACAAGGTTTATCAATGTACTGAAACTGAGAGCCACCTCTGAAGCATTCCAGAAGGACTGAAGGGCTTCTCAATGGTATTGATTGGCAATACCATTGGCAGATGGTATTCAGTGTAAAGTTATAGGTGTGGGGAGGAAGAGAACTATTTTCTTATATAAAATAATGAACACTATGCTGACAAACACAGTGTTTGGAGTCATGACAAATGACTGTATGAAAATAGCCAGGTCTTGGTAGCATTCAAAATTCAAATGAAATGTCAGAAATTATTAGGAAAGGAATAGAGAACTAGCCAGAAAAGTCCCCTATGCAGCTGTATAAATTCATGATTGGCAAAATTGGCCAAAGGTCTTTAATGACAGTTCCTTGATGGTGAACAATGAAGTAAGCTGGGACTTTTGAGCTTGGGAAAGAGGTCACTAGTAATTCTATAGAAATCATCAGTGGCATGAAGGAGCATGACAGGAAGAGACTGCTTTCTGCCTCTTTACTGAAAGAGCAAGTGACCATCAAATTACATCACTGAAAGCTAAGTCCAAACCCTAGAGAGGAAATAAATTTTCACACGAAGTTGTGTAAACCACTAGAAATACTTCTAAGATCTGTTGTATCTATATTTGAACCATAAAATACATAAGAAAATCTCTAAATGGAAAATTGCCAGAAGCTGAGAGGATATTACTATTATATGTACTTGTTCTATTATTTTCCTGCTCTAGATGAACTGGACTAGTTGGCTTGTGGCTTTTCCTGGAATATTTGGTTTCTAAGACAGGTCCTTTTGGAGTTTTTTAAGGATTTCCTCTGATTTTGATGTGTCAATATTATTAAATAGATTTTTTTGACTTCAATCATCTTGGAAATAAGTGTATGATACTGGTACCCACCTTCAAAACAGAGATTGGAATTCCCCTGGTGGCCATAACCCTGTCCTTTACAGCATTTCCAGAGTGCCCAGTTCCTTATTTTCTTCTTTGTATTTCTCCCTCTCATCATATTTTAAAATGAAGGAACCTGAGGCAAATCTTTGATTTTCCTGAATCCTTCTTTTTCTTCCTATGAGTTTTCCCTATGGGGGTCAAGCAGATAGCACTTACCTTATTATTTCATTTGAAATAACCTGAACTGAATTTATGTACACCTTGAAACGTACTCTACTTGCTCCCTCAACACTGCTGGATAGACATAATATAGCAGTGTGCTGCAGGGAGGCAAATGACTTAGGCTGTGAATAAAGCAAATTGTATTAACCCAGGGACATAGCAAAGAGCGTTGTTTTAATTACTACAGAGAGGAGTGTACAGGGATGATTTACAGTAGGGCAGTCTCAGAAACAGTGTGGCCGAGAACACAAGGTGGTGCTATTTACGCTTCACAGAGCGGATGTGCAGCGCTCAGTCTCCCCTGCTGGCATTAGCCATTCCCCCCATCAGCATCAGCTTCCTATGGTTTTGGACTAGGCTGGAAGTGCAACTGAGCCCCATTGTCCTCCAGATGTGCAGGTACTAGCTATGAGGGGACATTTCCTTGGCAACAGCTAGCTAGCCAAGGAGTTCAGCTTGATTGGAAGGGCATGTTAATTTGTCCTTGTCATCTCTGGAAGGCAGGACAGCAGCACTAGATGTTTTGCTGCACCATGTACCACAGGGAAATTTGGTATTATAAGAAATGACACACTTGGCTGTTTCTGGATAGAAAGAAGTTAGAAGCTAAAGCAGCAAGTACTGACTCTCTACTATTCCCCAGATTAAAGAACTGCCTTAGAAGGATTGAGGGTACCAGGTGGTGTGGTAGACAGCTGATATTTTGCTTTTTTACCAGCTTGCTCTGTGAAGTCAGGTTGTGCTTTCAGCTGTAATTAAGCAAGGTCATTATCAAGCTTAAAATAATAGCTTCTATTCAGCTGGGTGAATCACTTTGAATTTCTCCATGGATGGTAGATCTCCCACTGCAAATACTCTGTTGAAAAAGCTGAGGAAATAAATGTCCAAAGAAAAAGTGAAATATTATTGTGAGTGTTGCTTGGAGGGAAATGTGATATTGCTAAAAGTTCATTGTTTCACTGAAAATAAATATGATCAAATACCTCCATTCATCAATGGTTTATTTTTTTGAGTGTTGTTTGATTTTATAGATTGGGGTTTTTTTTCAAATAGTCTTTATGTCCTCAGCTGCTTGTTTCTAGATCTTTGCTTCACTAGACAGTTCTGTTGCAGCCAACAGTTCTTTACCTATCTTTAACATTTTCATTCTGAAAAGAGAAGTGCTGGGAGTATTATTTGGTTTGCATGGGCAGAGTTTTTTAGCTGTGATTGGGACAATCATGGTGGTCAGGGGGAGCTATAGGAGTGGCTTCTATGAGAAGTTGCTAGAAGTTTTCCTCCTGTCCAACTAAGCCAGTGCCAGCTGCACCAAGATGCACCTGGTGCTGGCCAAGGCTAAGCCCATCGGTCATGGTGGTAGGACATCTGGGATAACAGATTTATTATTTAAGGAGGGTAAAAGACCTGTGCAACTTCAGCCCAAGAGAGAAGTGGGAATGTAGGTGAAACAGTTCTGCAGACATCAAGGTCAGTGCAAAAGGAGGGGTGGGAGTGCTCCAGGCACTGGAGCAGAGACTTCCCTGCAGCCCCAGGTGTGGACCGTGGTGACGGATGTGTGGCCCTGCAGGCCGTGCAGAGATCCACCCCATGCCAGAGCAGGTGAATGCACCTGAAGGAGACTGTGATCCTAAGAGAAACCCATGCTGGAGCAGGCTTCTGGCAGGATCTGTGACCCATGAAGGGAGGACCCCGTGATGAAACAAGTTTTCTCGCCAAACTTGTGAGCCCATAGGGCACCCATACTGGACCTGCCACTTCCTGAAGGGATGCACTCCAAGGAAAGGGCCCACCCTGGAGCAGTTTATGAAGAACTGAAGCCTGTTCACAAGGACTCACACAAGTAATTTGTGTAAGACTGTCTCTTGTGAGAGGGACCTCACTCAGAAGCAGGGGAGGGGCATTACAAGTCCTCCTGCTGAGGAGGACGGACAGTGGATGAACTGACTGCAACTCTCGTTCCACTCTGCTACTACAGGGGAGGAGGTAGAGAATTCAAGAGTGAATTTAAGCCTGGGAAGAAAGGAAGTGTGATAGGAAAGTATCTTTGAGATTTGGGTTTATTTCTCTTTGTCTTACTCTGATTTGTTTTTAATAAATTAAACTGATTTTCCCATGTCGGGCCTGGTTTTAATGTGATGACAAATGTTGAGTGATCTCTCTCTGTTTCAGCCCACGAATCTTTTGTTAAATTTTTTCTCCCTTGTCCCTGAGGAGGGGAGTGATACAGCTGCTTGTGTTGGCACCCACAGAAGTTTAGGATTTCCCTTCAGAATGGAATTGCTATTTCAAATACTGTCCCACAAAATAGCTTCCTGATTTTTGATTCTTGACAGCACTAGGAAACAAAAGATTTCAGGAAAATCCTGAAAATAGAAAGTCCCATTTACTTTAGCATAAGTGTAGAAATTTTTCCTCCTTTACAAAGAAGAAAGACCACAGAATTATTTTACAGAAGAACTTTTTAAAGGGTGTGTCCTGACAGAGCTGCTGCAAATAAATCCTGCTTGACATTTATTTTCAAGAAGGTAACAGATTAAATTAACTGGTTATGAGAACCATGGTCTACTTGTGTGCTGTTATGTTTTATGGAGTTAAACCAACCATGTGAGTACAGTTTTTAATTAAACTGAAAAATTAATGTTTCTGAAGTGTAATGGAATAATCAATATTCAAATTATTTTCAAGAATTAGATCATATTTATTGTAATTTTTTCTCTCATTTGAATAGCCTACTGTTCTAATTGGTCATCTCTTTTAGGAATTTAATCTATGTAAGAAAGTCAGAGTTAAGGACTGTTGTAGGTATCTTTCTTTAACATAATAAAGTGGCATTTCAAGAAAAATCTACATCTTTAATCAAAGTGTAGGTCTTTCCAAGAGTGTGATAATGTTAGTTTGCAATGGCTAACTACTGACAGAACATGCTGAAGGAATTTAATGATATTTAAACAAGTTGTTTCCAATCTTCAGGAATTATGAAATGAAGTAGAGGGGAATAATCTGTCTCCATGGGGTTATGACTAAAACTGGTGGATTACTAAGGCAAGGCCTATCAAAGAACCATAAGCAGCAACATAATTTAATCCCAAACTATTTAGGATATTCTGTATTTCATATTGAAAGACACATGATCTTGTCTCACCCATAAAAAAATTTACATTTGTTTCTTATTTGTTCATTTGCTTCAGGTGAGAGTAATCTAAAAAAGAAGTGCCTTCGGTTCACTGTAACTGGAAAGCCTCATGTCAAAGATCTTGTTGTAATAAAACGAATTTTTATCTCATGTACTCTGCTTGTTTGGAAATAACTGCAAGAAATAAATGGAGTGATTTATTGCTGCTACACAATATTTGTATCATCCATGACAAAACAGTTCATAAATAGAATCAAAGTGTTGTATAATATTTTCCAGATGTTTTATATAAGTTATGTAATGGCAAATCTCACATCGAAAGGATGTAGCATGGTGTCCTTTGTGGTTTGGCTGAGCAATTTTTTGTCACTTTCCTGTGTACAGAAAATGTGGTTGAATGAGTTTATCTCTTTGGGTGGACCTGTCTTAAAATGTGAAATAAAATTTTAACTCTGCATAATGGATCACATCTTGTAGAATGTGTACTACCTAGTGCCATAGGAGACTACTGTTACCACTATATAAAACATGAATTATTCATTTCCTCCTAACTTATTTTATTTTTGCTTATGTAAGTCCTGTCCTGATGCAAGCCTGCCCAAACTATAGCTATATGCATCTTAATTAGTGTTTTCTTCATTCTATAAAATATAGAGGATGTCCTGAAAACTTTTCTCAAATGTCAAAGAACAATGAAAATTGCAGTCCAGTGTGAGACTCTTAATACTTTGAATTTTCCCATTCAGCACGTAAGGGAACTTTTTTCCTAATGAATAGAGGTGCATATTTATTTTCTTGACTCCAAGAGGGTGCAAGAGATACATCCAGGATCCAGAGAATGCAAGCATCTCCTAGTAATTGAGCATTCTAACGGAGAATGAAAGACAGAAAATGGGTTTTGCTCTTCTGTAAAATGATCACAGACATGCTGCTCTGTAATGTATTACTACACATAACTTCAAAATAATTCAGTCTCCTACATCAGATAAACCAATACAGCCCTACAAAATGAAATAGTTAAACAGATTTGCATTTTTTCAACTTGTTGCACTCACATGAGCTGTGTGCATGGAAGGATTATAATCCATGATATAAAATTTCATTCTTTCTAGTAAAGGAAAGATAGTATGGATAATGGTGGAAAACTATACTTCTGCAAAATTCCAAGCTCTGTGAAACAGATTCTTATCTGTGTTCCTGTCTCAGGGCACTACTGAGGAGGAAGGTGAGTTCTACTTCCCATTTTGTACAGTTCCAAAAACTAGCAATCTGGACTCTTTTCATTTATTTCAACTGTTCTTGGACAGGTCCTTTAAACGCCTTTTATTTAAATCAGGATTTTTTTTTTCTGCCTTGGAAGCAACATTTTATTTATCCAATATTAAATAATTGACTTTGAACTGTCATTACTATGCTGAAGCAAGAGGTTACACTTAGCTGGGGGAAAAACAACCCAAACACCAACCAAATCTTTGCTATACAGGCTGTTCCCAAAAAGAGACAAAACATCCCACAAATCATCCAACCGCACTATCCATACACCAGGAAATAGCAGAGAGGATTGCTCTTGATCTGGAGCCATAACACATTGTAGGAGATTATGGGCTTGCCGAATTTTGAGGATACATTATTCTTTCCCAAGAAAAAGACTCTTTTATGCAACTGCTATGTTTTTTATTTAGGGTAACTTACTGATCAAAGTAAGGAATGCCTTCAGAGAAACAAATAGTCTTGAAAGGAACTAAATCAACTGCATATCTTTCCCTCACAGCACACAGACCTTTCTTTGATTCTATGATGAGAAGGGGGCATACATATTCAAAACATTGCTTCTGGGCCTGCTATCATCATCACTACCACCACAGCCACTAAGCAGGGACTCTGGCAGCAAAAGCAAATTCTTGTCCAAGTTGCATATTTCCCTCAAATTCAAACAGCTGAGAATATTTAAAACTGGATCAAAAAGTGAGGGATATAGGGTTCACTAACGTCTGCTGTTTCTTCCATTACTGTTACTTGATCATCCTGTTTTCTGATGGTCACTGGCAGGCATCATATGCTAATATCCACTTTGGTTAGAATGAAGCATGAATAACACAGACACATGAAACAACAACAGCAAAACACCTTTGCAATACAGGAAACAATGCTCAGTGGAATACATCATCACAGAAAACAGGTGGAAGATTTTCTGATTAATCATAAGATCACACAGCATTCCTTTTGAGAAGTATTTGCCTTTACTTGGTCCTCTCTATGAAAGAGGTTGACTCACCATTTTCATATGCTGGTAAATTAAGTCAGTGTTTGAGCATGTTGTCCAGTGAGGTGCCTCTCAACTTAAATCAAGCTACCCATTTAACCACAAAAAAGGAGCTCAAAACATCAAATAAGCCACAGTATTGAACATGAAAAAGCCTGTATCAGAATAGGGTCTCTATCTTGCATTTAAATAGGCCATACCAATTCACTTTGTAAATAATATCTGAATATAAAATTACATAAAAAGAAAAAAAAACCCAACTGTTTCTCAAAATCCTTTTGGGACAAAAAAATTAAAGAAAAGCCTTTTTGTTTGGCTTGCAATTCTCATTATTATTATTCTGTGGTAAGCACATATTTTTCTGAATTCTCCAAATTTCATTTGTAATCAGCTGCATACATCAGTTTCATTTAGAAGAAGGCAGTTATCCTCAGATTTTAGGTAAATAAAAGTCTCCTTCCAGTCTAAAATTGTCCTAGGCTTTTAGTCTAATCTAGTCTAGTATTCAGTCGATGGCAAAAGGTGAACACTTCCAGTGGACTCATCTGTTTTAATTATCTAACTGAGGGTGAACTGTTCTCAAGACTTTCAACTTTCTTTTTTAAATACCAGCAGCTTATTTGGACAACATGCCTCTATTACACAGCGTCTTTTTGAAAATTAAATAAACCAAATCCCACATTAAATGTCTGTATAGGATCCTTGACTTTATAGGCAGATGTAGGATTTTTTCTTCTTATTTTTTTTTTTCTTGAATACCTGATATTAGAATTGTAAACTTAAGCAAACTCTAAGCTTCAAGCAAAAGCCTTACATATGAATACTAACACTTTCTCAGCCTCAAGGCTAAGATGTTCTAAGCGGTACATGGGCTATTACTTTAATTAACCTGACTTGCTGTGATTATCTCAGACTGCTAATCATGGCCCAACAAGATACATATGACTCACATGTAAATAGATCCCCCTGCTCTAAGTGGGGAGCATGTATCTGCATAAGTAACACTCTTTCTCTATGGGGAATTACTGCTTCTTCTATCCCAGAGTAGTTTTTATAGCTTACCTACGTGAGCAAGCTCTCTGACAGATGTGTATGTAGTATTTTCAAAACAGATGTGCTCCTGATATGTATTTAATATTGTAAATACCTGCTTGTGCCAAAAAGAAAACAAGACTTTTTTTAACCTTGTTAGTACTCTACACTTGACACGATTCAAGACAGACAAGTCTGATTCCCAAATCATGACTTGAATCAGCAAGCCTTATTTTCTATGTAAGTACCTTAAAAGTGATTTCAAAGGTAATTTGAAAGCATGATATGAAGGTATTGGAGTGTATCTGAGGGTCACTGAGCATTGGAACGCGTTGCCTAGAGAGGTTGTGACATTTCCTTCACTAGAGGCTTTTAAAAGCCCTCTGAACACAATCCAGAGTAACATGCTCTACAACACCCTGCTCAAGCAAGGAGATTGGACCAGATAACCCCCTAGTGGTTCCTTCCAACCTTAATCATTCTGTGGTTCTATAATTCTGTGGAGGGGAGGAGGGGACCAGCAGAAAATGTGGTATTTATGATGATGAGGATGATGATGAGGAAAGACTCAACTCAGCTTGCCTTCATTTCAAAATGAATTACAATAACTGAATTTGAAAAATTTAAATATATTCCTACATGTGAGCTCAGCACATCCAGGTTGGCTCCAAGACACAAACATGAGGCCCCATACAGGTATATTTAACTAGAAGACAAATTTCAAGTTAGCGGTTAGGTAAATGTTTTAAACCTGCTAAACTTTGGTAACAATAATATAAATTTATCATAGGCTGTAAATATTTAAACCACATATGCTTACAAGATCATCAAAGATTTAATAAAGCTGACAAAGCAATTTCATTAAATTAATGAAGCACTTAAATCCCAGCCTTGCATCCACCTTTTCTTTCTTACTCATCTTCTTGAATTAGATAATTGAATCAGAAGGGTGGCCACTAGCAACCTTCAAGACAACTGGTAAATTCCCATTCAACAGATTAGGATTATATCCATAATGCTTCTGTTCTCATGATTACACATCCAGGCTAAATTTGGTGCCTTTGGGGATGGTTTGAAAGCACTGGAAAAGCACTAGGTTTAATCTGACTGGATCCTAACATGAAAAGCATCCCATGTAGTTGATCTAAAATGCATATGAGCAATTTTGATATCAGGCAGGAGAACTGACTTGGGTAAAGTTGAATTTCTTCCACCATACACTTGAGCAAACTCTTAAGCCAGGATAGTATGATGTCTTCCTGCTTTCTTCACTTTACGAAAGTGTCCTAGGGTGACTTTATGATGCTTGTATCCCCAGTCGTCTGTTCTGTTTGTAGGGTATTGTGTTCTGTACCTTTAAGACTGGTTCTGAGAGCGAAGGAGGAGAAAGAAGAAGTGCAGAGTTTGTTTTCAGAAACTGCACTGGCTCATCCACTCCTGGAGCGTGTTCATCTAAGGTACGGACAGACTGTGGGACAGAGATCTCCTGTGCTTTTACTTAGTTTAGCTAGCTGAGGCAGAGAAGTTCCCTGGACTGTTTTTTTTTTTTTTCTTTTTCTTGGGACTGTCCTGGACTGAAAAACCCAGAGAGACAATGGGACCTCACACCTGTGGCCCACTCGGTCCCAGGACGGCATTTTCCAGTTCTGAAGGGACTGATAAGAGACTGGGAGAGCTGAGCTGCAACCCACGGCAAGGACGTTCTGAGTTTGCCATCTCACTTCGGAATGACGAGAGGTTTTAGTGTTTCATATTGTTCATTCTTTGCGCTTGTGGGCACTTTTTTTTGTTAAATTAATTTTTTTTTCCACTTTTCTCTAAGGAGATTCTTTCCCAGACTGATTGTGGAAGGGGCCGTTTGGGTTTGCTTCCCAGAGGGACCCCATTCAGAGATTTCCTCCCAAATTTTCCCTAAGCCAGGACAGAGAGGCAAGACTGATGTGCTGAAAGGCATTGGGACAGAATATAAAGTGGAGAAGGTAGACACTGTATCAGGAGGACAATTCAGGGATGATCTGAGTCAGAGGCTACTCCACCATCTGGGCTTCGGTGGATCTGTAAGGTTTCTGTAAAGTATCACTGTATCTCTTTCTGACATAGAAATTCAGGAATGAAGGTGTCAATGCTGGTCTTGGGTTGGAGTGTATTCCATCGAAAAGAGGTGTTCCCACAACAGTATGTGTAAAAATATGAGCCTGCCGTTAAAAACTAAATATACCAAATGGAAGCAAGAAACTTTCTGCTATGTGAATAAAAAGTTGCAAATTTAGTCAGGTTTAAAAATGCTTGAGTCACCATGTTTTGGATGTTTTCAAAGTAAGAAGTAAATTAAATAGTAGATTCTTGTTATACTCCATTTGATTTACTTAGCATGACAAAAAAAACCTTAGTGAAAAAAAAACATTTTTTCATTCAATTTACATTTTCTTGTGAAGTTATCACAGACAGATTAATGGAAATCAGAGCTACAAAGAAAGGATTTTCTGATCTTTACCCTTAATAAAGTCTTAGTCTGAATATTTTATGTTTTTTCAGCAGTCTCAGCAAAAAGAGTGTGCTTATGTATGTTCATGCACTTATGTATACCAATGTGTGTGTGTGTGTTTACATATATCCAGCTCTGAATAAACTTGTTCAGTTCACACAATGCCTATTTGTCTTTTTGTAGGCTATATGACAGTACTATTTAAAGTTTCTCAGCCAAAGGCCAAAAACTTTGCTTATGGGCTTTAGATAGATGTACAACCTGATTACTGAAGGACTTCAGAGGACAAGTGCAGGAGAAAAGTAGGTCAGATAGAAAGGAAAAAAAATAGATAAGGAGCTAGAAAGAGATATTCTGAAGACTTTTTTTCCTAAGAGGTTGTTTCAATGTGAGTCTTGTCAGATGCTTCAAGTTTGAAATTTGCATTATCACAGTCTTTAAGAGCTTATTTAAAGTCTGAATACATTAAGAAACTTGACAGCAATGATCGAAGTACAAAATATTTCCCCAGTATTAATGACTAGCCTAAATCTCTATACCTTGGGCAATGAACATCTTCTAGCAGATCATTAATCCCTTCAAAATTCCCTGTCCTGAGGTCATTAGGAAGTGAAAACTGGAAAAATAAAATAAAATATGCATATACTTTTTTGTATTTTTGAACTATGGAATTTAATTGGTATGTATAGAACAGGTCTGAAAAATTATTCCCTTAAGTGTTAGACAATCAGATTGAAAGAATTCTCTCTCAAACTGCTATTCAAATTTTAATAATATATGCTCATAATATAACTTTAATAATAAAAAAATTAAAAATATGTTTCAAATATAAAACATATACAGAAGCTAAGTAGACGTGTAGGTTTAACATAAGAATTGAAATTAGATTGTGGAAACATGATTTCAAGCTTTTGATAAGTCAAATGTGTCATTCATATTAATTAAGCAGAATGTAAGAAAGAAAGGCCTTATTATTGCAAAATGTCTTTGTATTCTATTTTTATATTCAGCTTGCTTTAAATATTTATTTTCTTGGAATTGCAATGCAGGTGGTTGGGTTTTGAAGTTTCTACTTGCCATTCTTTACAGGTGCTTCAGCTAAAGACATGGTAATTTATTTCCTATGCTGAACCTTTTTACTTGTCTCCATCAGCTATAAGGAGGACAGACGAAGTATAAATCTACCCTGTGCTACTCCTTTTAGGTAAGGTGATACCCATCTTGAGCCTAGGCTTAAACTAACATCCCTGAAACTGTTTCTCTAAATCTTGCTTATTCACATGACATTATTCACCAATTATAAGGGAAGAACTGAATGATAACTTCCTGAAAAAGTGTGATGCTTCAAATGAATGGCATGAAACAAGAAGCACTTCCTTCTTATGACCTTCGGATGTGAGCTTAAATTGTGGATTTAACAGTTTGCATATTGAAAAATTTTTGATGAAAGCAGCCTTCAATTAATCAAGGAAACTAGAAATTGTGTTCACAGAGCTGGAACTTTTTTGTTTCAGAGGAGAAAAAAAAATAAACTGATTAAAAGCAATACCTATTTCAACAATTTTCATATCATGTATTGTTTTCTTTGATTTAAACTCACTGGTGAATTTTAATGGAGGATATTGCAACAGAAAATAAAATCACAGCTACTACAAAAAATGTACAGTATTTTTTAAAAAACTTCTATCACTATTTATTATAAACAAATCATAGTAGTCATATGATGTCATTGTCAACATCTTCATAAATCACTTGGACATGGGAATGAGGAATACTAAGCAAGTTCACAGATGATACAAAACTGGGAGGAGCTGTTCACTCCCTCAAAGGCAGAGACACCTTGACATATTAGAGGGCTGGACAGCTACTCACCATGTGAAATTCAGAAGAGAAAGTGCTGGATTCTGCACCTGGGATGGGGCAACCCTGGATGTACGGACAGAGCGGGGAATGAGGGGCTGGAGAGCAGCACTTTTGAAAAGGGATCTGGGGGTCCTGGTCAATGGCAAATTGAACATGAGCCAGTGGTGCCTTGGCAGCCAGGAGAGCCAACCCTGTCCTGGGAGGCATCAGACACAGCAGCATCAGCCAGGCAAGGGAGGGGATCGTCCTGCTCTACTCTAAGCTGGGGTGGCCTCACCTCCAGCTGAGGGCAGTTTTGGGTGCCACAGTACAAAAAAACCCATTAAGTAATTGGAGAGGGTCCAAAGGAGGGCCACAAAGATGGTGAAGGATCTCAATGGGAAGCTGTATGAGGGCTGAAGTCACTTGGTCTGTTCAGCCTGGAGAAGAGGAGATTGAGGAAACACATTGCAGTTAGAACTTCCTCCTGATGGGAAGAGGAGGGATGGGCACTGATGTCATCACTCACATGACCAGTGAGAGGACCCAAGGGAATGGCCTGAAATTGTGGCAGGGGAGGGTTAGGATTCATATTACAAACAGGTTCTTGATCTAGAGAGTGGTTGGACACTGGAACAGGCTCCCCAGGGAAGTGGTCACAGCACCAAGCCTGGTGGAGTTCAAGCAGCATTTGGGCAATACTCTTGCACATGGTGGCTGGTGGGGATGGTGCTGTTCAGGGCCACGAACTGAAGTCAATGATCCTTGTGGATCTCCTCCAGCTTTGCATATTCTGTGATTCATGCCATCATTAGTTCATTGTTTTGTGTCTGTCTGTACAGTTGCACAGGGTTTAGGTGGTTTCTCATGTTGCTGAGTGTCTTAGAAATATTTTCCTTGGAGTGACAGAAGGTCAAAATGTACTAGAATATTTTTTCATGTATTTTATACACATTTAACTGAAGATTGGTTTTAAACCAAATTTTAACTTAGTAAATAATCTATTTTCAATTTTTTTAAAGATTTTTTTTTCCTTTATAGGTAGGCAAATATTGGCTAATCCAATTGCATAATTTTTATTTCCCTGTTATCATTCAGCTGATATTATTCATATACTCCACTCCAAAAATAAAAATGGTAGGAATCTGGTGTAACATGATAAATCTATTACATGGAAATTCATGTTGCAAGGTTGGACTTCTGCGTCTTCATTGGACAAAATTTCCAATACCCAAAGCACTGAATGATGTAAAACTTGTGTAATTAGGTCAAAGAAACTCAGTGAATGAGATGTATTAGGAAGGCTGATAAGTATCATATGCATCTCATTGTTTGGGCATTTTGTCAATAGTAGGACTTATCTTCAAAATAAGTTTCTGATTTTTTTTTTTTTTTTTAAATTTTTTTTTTTTTATTATTATTATAGTTTCCTCTTATGGTCCTGATGATAGCTTTTCCAACCATATATTTTTTTCGAGTGGCGGTGAAACACTGTTTCAGATCTGATAAACCTGAAAGCTTGCAGTGCACTTAAGATTGAGGATCTTTTTCCATGAAAATTACAGGAGAACCAATGTGTAGGAAAAAGAAATACCAGGGAATTACTAGGGATTATTTGTTTGATATTTGGTCATTTACCTTCTCCCAGTCATCCCAAAAGAACTGGTTACAGTGGTAAAACTCACTGCACACACACTTACTACACAGCTCTACATGTTTCTTAAAGCTCATATTGAGAATTATTGGGAATGATATTTCACTGCAGTGTCTGTGCTCTTTCATGTAAGACCAAGGAAACTTTTCCAAATTTTCCAACTTCATTTGTTCTTTTTTTGTTCTCTTTGCAGGGACTCTGAACATATTCATAATTTTTATTTACTTTTCTCATTTAGAAGATATCTGGAAAGAATAATTAATGTTCTTTCAAGTTACTTCAAGTAATTGTTGGTATTTAAATATTGTTTGCAATATATATAAAGAATTGTAGAAAATCTGGCATGTCCTGTGGTGGCAGATAGAACTATTTATTTACTACAGAGTCAACATATTTCAGGAATGATCAATTTTGGGGTTTATGTTCATGAAGTAATAGCTGACAAATCCTTTATTGATGAATAGGCTTAAACTCAAGAGTCAGTTGTGATCCTGGAGGACAAATAGATACATGGCTCCAGTGTGGTGATATCCAAACACAGCTCAGGGATGCAGCTAAATAGGGAAGGCAACAAAGCCTATGGCACTGTCCTGAATAAAAACATTAAAACTGCCACTAATAACAGCTTGAACAGCACAGGAGAGGTAAGATTATGAATTCATTATTTTGGTATGGTTTTAAAATCTTATGATGGTTCATCAAAATGATGCAATTACAGGGTAACAGATTGTAAGGCTGGAAGGGGTATCCAGAGGTCACCTGGTCCAACTCCCTGCTCAAAGCAGGTCTAATCCAAGCAAGTTCCAAAACACCTCCCAAGACAGAGATCCCTCTACCCCTCTGGGCAGCTCGCTACAGGACTTTACTGTTCTCATGATTAAAAAGTAAAAACAATAATAACAACAACAACAACAACAACAACAACAAAAAAATCATATTATGCAACTAAATTTCCCATGTTACAAGAAATAATGATTTTTATGTCACTAGGATTTTGTTGCTTTTATTCCATGCTATTTTGTAGGGTTTTTTTCTGTTGTAATGTTAGAAAATCATTCATTGTGATATTTGTGTCTCCAATAAATTTGAATATGTCCCTCTTATATCAACAGAAATATAAAAATTCAACTTTTCAAATGGTAAATACTTTGTTCCCTTCATCACTCAGACATCTACTCATCTTACCTTGCAACATGTTGTGATCTTGTAAAAATATCTGAGTACTATGCAAACATCACCAAAGTGTCTTTCTCAAACTTGGAAGGCTTTCTTACCCCCCTTCTTGCCAGATTTTTAGATTATTTGCATTATATAATAGGCTATTATTTAATTTTTAATTAAATGAACATTATTTTAACCAATTAAATTATTCTACTCCAAAGAAAAACAATTATTTCATTAAACTTCTGGCAATGGTAAAGCAGACTTACCAATATGTGCATTCAGGTTACAATAAGGCTTTCTTCCAGTTGCTGTAATTTTATTTTTCTGTTTGGGAAAGATTTTTCCTTCAACACATCACTTCAGGTTCAGCCTTCAGAAGGCGTTTGATACATAGAAACAGAGGATTTTACACTGCATCCTTCTGTCTCAGTGGGAGAAGGTATTTCTCAGCCTGTAATAATCTGCAGATAAACAGCAAAAATTTTGGACATGTTTCATGCCTACCTCTAAGTCTTGCTTATTCAAGGCACAGCATAATCCCATTAAATTCAAGGTGCAGGTAGCCCTGTACAAAAAAAAAAAAAAAAAGGATCTTTATATTTGCAGTATTTCAATTTACATAAACATAGAAGAATTATGTTCAGAGTTCAGATCACTACTATTTCTAGGATGTACAAAGCTCACATTATTCAAGGAAAAATTGTTAATGTTTGTGCTGCAGCTGTTTTAGAGAAAGACTGGAATGTAAGAGAATGTTAACATGTTGCTTAAGGATATTATGATGCAGAACATGTCCAGATTCTTCTGCCATCTCTTTCCAAGGTTTAAGTAACTTAATAGATGAAGAACAAGAAATCTAAATTTTGCATGCATACACGCATACAATACACACACACACACACACACCCCCCACACACACACCCTTATATATTTAAATATCACTGCAATACCTGTAAATATCACTATGGAAATATGATCACTAGCTATATATGTAAGGGTATATGTGCATGTGTGCATTATTTAAATATTTTTTTTTAATCACACAGAGAATCACTAGGTTGGAAGAGATCTTCAAGATCATCAAGTCCAACCCAGCCCTAACACCTCAACTAAACCTTGGCACCAAGTGCCACATCCAGTCTTTTCTTAAACACATCCAGGGATGGTGACTCCACCTCCTCCCTGGGCAGACAATTACAGTACTTCATCACTCTTTC
>VXBN01009386.1:342623-451064 GCA_013397395.1 Sinosuthora webbiana | reverse complement strand
CAGGCCAGGATGCCATTGGCCCTCTTGGCCACCAAGGCACATCCTCATGTTCAGCTGCTGTCACCAGTACCCCCAGGTCCCTTTCCACCTGGGTACTGTACCCAGCCCATAACATTGCAAGGGGTTATTGTGGCCAAAATGCAGGACTTGGCACTTGGACTTATTAAACATCATCCTATTGGACTCTGTCCATCGATCCAACCATTCCAGGTCTCTCTGCAGAGCCCTCCTACCTTCCAAGAGATTGACACACGCTCCCAGCTTAGTGTTGTCTGCAAATTTGCCCCTGTATGCATGTGTAGCCATATATGTATACAGAGTTTGACTGTGAGAGTGAGCATACATGTTCCCTGATATTTATATTCAGAATTAATTTAGAGCTTTATGGCTTCTGAACTTAGAGAACTATATATGCTATAATTCCAGCTGTGAGTCACTGTGATGGAAATAAATGCTTAATGAAAATAGCCCATAAAACTGTTCTATTTAATAGAACATAACTGAAAAATAAAGCGATAACAAGGAACAATGATCCTCCCACACATTTTGGAATATTCCTTTTTAAAAAATTTCTTTGTAAACAGCAATCTAATCAAAGACAGTCCTAAAGAAACAGTTTATCCTTTGTTGTGGCCTTGAACTTTGACTCAAACAATTCTGCTCTGTAGTCATCTGGTGAACATATGGGTATTGTTCATCCCCTAGACAAATGCAGGCCAAACCCACAGATAATTTTTGTGATGTTTTAGGACTGCAAGCCAGACAATACTATGGCATAATTCTCCTTCCTGGACTTTGGTGGTGGGGGATATATTACTAAGAAGATTGTCAGTTGAATTTACACAAAGGAATTTTTTTTCACTCAGATTTAGGCTGGATAAACATAGACAGACAGCAGCCCCAAGCTGCCATTAGGTTACGGTTGAGAGAGCCACAAAGCCTAGAGCTCCAGGAATGCTGTACCTGGAACGGGCACACCAAAGGAGCACAGCACTCCTTTTTCCAGAGTCTTCTAATTTGGACCACCAATGGCACTGGGGGCTTCAGCTGCTGACTCACACTGCACTTATGGTTAGGGGTAGGGTCCAGAGAACCGCAAAGGTCCAGAGACAGTGATCACAGAAAAGACATGCCAAAGGAAGCACAGCAGTGCACCAACATTGATGCCTGAACACATTTCTAATCTGGACCATCCATGGTAGTGGGCCCCACGCTGTCGTTAAGGATGGAGTAAGGATTCAGAGACCAGAAATACCTACACCTCCAGGGACATGGGTGAAAGAGGCAGGCCAAGGAAAGCACAGCACTGCACCCACATCCTTGCCTTCACAGCTTTCAAAGATGGCCTACTTCTCTCCAAAGGTTAAATTGTGCTTAGAGTCAAGGTCAGGGTAGGCCTTCAGATAGCAGCAATGGTTACAGCTTTGGGGACAGGAGGGATGGAAAAAAGCATTCTGAAATGGAACAGCACTGCTTAAACATCTCTGCCTGAAAAAAATTCTGATCTGGGCCACCTATGATGCTGAGAACCTCAGCCTCACCCCCAAGCTGCCATTAGGGTCAGGCTTAGGGTGCAGAGAGCCATGAGACAAACTGCTCCAGGGATGCTGTACTTGGAATAAGCATGCCAAAGGAAACATAGCACTGCACCAAGATTCCTAATGCCAGAATTTGGGACTGAGAAATGCAATCTTACATCTAACACTTTACACAATCATGGACTGGTACAGTGGCTTTAGGTTGGAAAAGACCTTCCCTATAGGTCATCTAATTCCAGTTCTCCTGCCGTGGGCAGGGACACCTTCCACTAGACCTGGTAGCTCAAAGCCTCACCTTGAACACCTCCACAGAAGTGGGGCAACCACAGTTTTGCTGGGCAACCTGTTTCAGTGCCTCATCTCCCTCACAGTAAAGAATTTCTTCTGAATATCTAATCTAAACCTACTTTCTTTCAGTTTGAATCTAGTTCCCTATGTCACTACTTTGTGAAAAGTCCCTCTCAGTCTTGTACACTCCCTTCAGGTGCTGGAATGCTGCTATAAGGTCTTCCTGAGCCTTCTTTTCTCCAGGCCAGCTTTCTCAGCCTGTCTTCACAGTAGAGGTGCTGCAGCCTTCTGACAACGTTTGTAGTCCTCCTCTGAACTCACTCCAACAGGTCCATGTCCTTCTAACATTATGCACCCCAGAGCTGAAAAAAACCCTGCAGGTGAGATCTCACCAGAGGGGCAGAATCATCTCCCTCAACCTGCTGGTCAGGCTCCTTTTTTTGCAGTCCAAGATATGGTTGGTATTCTCGATTACAAGCACAAATTGCTGTTATATTGATAATCTCATTCATGAACACGTCCAAATATTTCTCCCTAGAACTGCTCTTAATCCATTCACTGCCCAACCTGTATTTGTGCTTGGGATTGCCCCAGCCATCTTTGCATTTGAGTTTGTTGAACTTCACGAGGTTCACATAGGCCCAGTTCTTAAGCCTGTCAAGGTCCCTCTGGACGGCATCCCTTCCCTCCAATGTGTCTGCTGCACCACACCTTGGAGCTCTGTACATCTTAAAAAAAATCACTGAAGTTCAAGTGATAAAAATAATCATTTACCAGAAACTCAATATTTCTGTTAAAAATGATTAAGCAATGGAACAAAACAAGTAATAAAAATATTCTCTGTACTTTTTCTTGCAGAAATTAAGATATTGTAAATTCAGTTTATTTGCTGAAGTTTGTGTGGAATTTGATTCTATGTCATTAAAATATATATCTTTCTATTGCATTTTGATATTTTCAGCATATTTTCTGTCCTTTTGGCCCTTCTGATAACAAGGATATGCTCAGATCTTCTCAAAAAAAAAAAAAATTAACCACAACCCCAAAATATAAAATCAATGTAAAATGACAGAATGCAATGAAAGCAATTTTGCAACATCAAAATTTAAATGAGCAGCAGGACTTCTGGATGCTTATCAATACCAAGCCAAATAATATTTTAAAGTGTGACCATTATTCCTGCTTACACTAAAAATAAGGGAGTGAGCCAAAGCCAGTAAAATCCTGTGTCATCACAGAAGAACATTTCAGTAGAATTCGCATCCAGAGCAATTTAGAAGTCGGTTTGCTTTCGTGGAGATTTGTTTTGGTTGGTTATTCCATCACCAACACTATGTGTAAGTTTGTCTGTGGCTCAGGCTGGCATCAGTAGCATGTTCCTTGAAGTTCTGTTTTAGAAATGGAAATTATTTATTTTTCACTATTGTGGCAATCAAATTGAAAATTAAAAAAAAATATAGTAATTTTGGGTTTTGCGGAATCTGAAAGCTGGAGAAAAAAAAAAGGAAATCCCTTTCCAACATGAAGGTTTTGAAATCATACTTAGATTTGATTATAATTCGTATCACTGTTCCAAATTTAACAGGATTCTGTCTGGAAATAAAAGTCTCTTAGTTGAAGCTGATTCAACAATTGGTAATGCTTTAGTATCCAGTTCTTAGCTGTTTTCCAGAAGGTTTTTGACAGAACATTTTCTCAGGAATCATCTTGCCTTGAGCAGCTGAGACTGCCTTTAAGTAAAAAAAAAAAAGTGAAATACATTTATATTTCTCAGAGATTTTTTTCTTGTTTTTTTCCAGTCATTTGATCTGGTCTAGGTAACAGATATCGCTATAAATTATGATAAAAACCTAACAGATAAAAAAGGTAATTAAAACTAAAAACTGGAATGTGTACTGGAAAAACTGGAACAGCAAATGTTTTGTGTGTGGGATCCCACTGAATTGAAAATAATGGAGTCTTTTGTCCAATTTGTGGTTGTGGTTCCAACTGCATAGTAAATATTACTTCCAAAAAGAGACATAGCTGTCCAACAGAGATGTTAGATATTTTCAGTCTTAGACTGAAAGTAAAACTACACTAGTTTGGAGACCACAAACTTAAACCTCATGCTGTTTAAACTGTGTTACAGACAAGAATATAGAATTCAAGAAAACACAAAATGAAAGTAAAAATAAGAGAGAAAGAAGTTCTGGGATCCAGTCTGTATTTTCAGAGATTATTTTTGGTTTATTTAGTTTTATCAGCTGTTGGTAAGGAGGCAGTCCAAGCAGGGAAAAATATCAGAAAATAAGCAATCCCAGTTTTCCTGCATCTTGATAAATATTCCCAGATACTACTGAATGCTACTGACTACCCATACTTCCTCCTGTTTTCTCTACTTAAGAACATGCACTGCTTTTTAATGTACTTTAATAATTTAAATATAAATGTCAATAACATTCAATAGTATTTAAGAGCAAACTGGTAAAGGCCTGGATAGGTTTTCCACAAAGATATGTAACAGTGTTACTTCATGAACCAAAGAACATTTTCAAAAAAGAAAAGGTGGTGTAACATTAAGGGAAAACCAGCATTGACCAGGTCTGCATATTGACAGCATAGATTAAACCACACAATAATTATCAGGAGACAAATGCTGTTATATCTTATCCCCTAGCAAGGCAAAACAATTTTTTGAAAAACGCAAGTGACTAATGTTGAGTGAGGCAGGAGTTTTATTCCCAGGGGTCTGAGTTAGCACCCAAAATTACATCCAAACAGTGCTTCCCTTTTACTGCCATCCTTACTAAAGTATTTGAAAGAGTCATCTATTCCAAGTAGGCAATTTTGACAGCAACTGGTACTGCTTAAATGTATATTAACTCTGTTAAACTGAACTGAATGTAATGCTGGGAAACCTTAATATAGGCCATTAGAAGATGTAAGGAGATAAACTACACATAAGGAGAAAATGCTGTCTCTGGCCATCTGCTTGTCCTGGTAACACACAGAAAACTTGCAATATGTAACAATTCCCTCAACTTACTGAACAGCAGGTGCCCATCTTTTCGTTCAGCTGTCCAAAAACTGTTCCCTTACAACTCTCTCTGCTCCCCCTGAAGGATTCTTTCGTAGTTTTGTAATGCAAATTTAGAATAAGAAGGAACAGGTTCTGTTTGAACTAGAATTATCTCAATTTACCTGGAAACCAGTGGATGTAGATCCTTATTCTGTCCTGTGAGCATTCAACTTAAATGAACAATCACTTTTTTTCCCCCTAGTGTCACATCTTCTATAGATGAAAACGACAGCAATATTTTGCAAACAATAAAAAGCACAGGGTGTGAGGACTGTGAATTAGGAATGCTGTTTCCACTGTGCTGTTTTTCTCAATAAATGCTAAACCATAGGTAAAGCAATAAATTGAACCAGAATAAGTTATTGTCTTACATCCTTAGCAATAATTTTTGTCTTCACTTGAAGGGGGGTTATTGTTGGTTGAGGTCCTAGGAATGTCAGGCTGAGATGTTACAGATGGAGTGGAGAAGAGTATTCCATCCAAGAAAGGTCACCATTTAGGGGATCAAAGGTGAAGATATGGCAATATTAAATTCAACATACGTAATTGTCTGTCAGTTCTGCATTTATTTTGAATGTCTGTGTTTTTAATTATATGCCATATACATTCTGGAAAAGTCTTGTGGCCCACAGTTAAAATTTAATACAGTAAATTAAGATTTTGGGGACTGCTAAAATAAAGAATTAAATCTCCAAATTTACAACCTCATCAAAAAGAAAATATGAATATCAAATTTATTTTTTAGGCTTGTAGCCAAAAACTATGGTCTCAGCAGCCACTAGGCAGACATTTAAATGTCTTTAGCTGCCTCCTCATTCATCCTGGGGATTTCATGACCACTCATTTAATTTTCATATTCTGCACCTCTACATGAGCCTCTTCAGAAACTAGATGGTACCATGCATTTAGTTATGAGGAGTTTGATCAAATAAGTATGTTCTAGTTATGGATTAAAAGCAATCAAAACATTAACAAATTGCAATTGTGAGTGCATTGATTGTCGTGCTTCCACAATGCACCCTTTGCAGCATGTTGTAGGTTAGAGCAATCCCTAGAAAGATGTGAATTTAAAGCTCTCTTTAAAAGGATTTTTATGTAAGTGGATAGGTTGCTCAGCTCTCCAGGGAAAAAGACTGTTTAGCCCTTCCATCAAAGTCACTGTGCAGAGAGAGAAAAGCTCATGAGGGCTGTGGGTGAAACATGGTCTTGGTGATGAGGGCACTTATCTGGAAAACAGTGTATTTAAATTCCAAGAGACAGAGAATGGAATTAACCCCCTTTTACACCCCAGGGAAATGTTTAATCTCCTACTAAACAAGAAAGGGGAAACAATGCCAGCAAACGGTACCAGCAGTCTCCTTTCCTTGTTAAAGAAAACCTAAAGTATCTTTGCATCTCAACTGACAAGTTGCTGTTGCATAAAACCCTGCAACAGGCTAAGTTGGGGTTTGGGCATCCTACCTGAACTTTCAGAGGAGACCCAAATTTGCACCAATCTGTGCTTGAGTAGCTCAGATTCCTAAGTAAAATCCTACAATTGAAAAACTGGCAAGTATATGAAATTTAGGCACCTCCAGGGCTAAGCACCACAGAGGATTAATTTTGAACAAAGATTTACTTTAAGGACCAAAGTTGCAATAAAAGTTATTTTAGAGGTCTACACATAGTACCAGATCTCATCCCTAGTGTTTCAGTGTTATAACTTCTCCAAGTATGCCATCAATGATTTCTCTCAGTAGTATGCAGCTATTATGAGGATGAAATTGATATACAGAGTTAATGTGATGATAATAGTAACATCTAGGAAATAGATAAAAATGGTATGACATTATACCAATTAAAGTGTTGCACAGTATGAGAGACACATTTCAAACCTTATGATTTGTTTCACCCTTAGCAGGTTACATTAATCTTCTCTTCCAGTGACCCTGTTTATATCTGATGTGGGCTGTAATTTTAAAACCAGCATCCTTTTTCAAGTTCTCTGGCTTCCAAACACTGAAAATTAGAGGCTACTTGTAAGAGGTAGGCTTTATGTTACATTAAAATGTATGCATGTCTGTCCCATTTACCTTGATGAGCAGCAGAGAGAAAAACTGCTTTGCGTTGTTAACACAGCTCAAGCCTGGGTCTGGAGGAATTCTCTGGAAGAAGGGGAGAGGCTGCTTTCCCTGACAACAGCTGACCTTGCTCATCTGGGAGAAGCTTCTGGACAGTATGATACATTCTGGAGGTTGTGAGTAGCAGAGTGTGAAGGACACAGAGAAAGCAGAGGGTCCACAGCAGGAGGAGGCTGGGAAGCCCCAGAGAGGATAAGTGAGCAGGCACACAGCCAGGTCTCCCAGAGGCTATAAGAAAGAAAAGATTCTTTTGCAGGACAGGGAAGGAGGAGAGGCTGCTGGAAGCAGAGGAACTGCTAAAAGTTTCTGGCAAAGATCAGGACTAGGGTTAGAGGACATTATACATGGGAGGGAGGAGATTAAGGGGAAGGTTTAGGATTTCTTGTTTATTATAATGCTGAAAGAAACTTAACTTTTAATTTAGAAGTCCTGATGATACTATGCTCACTAAATAAAAAGTTCATGTAACATAATCTCAAATCTCATATTCACTGGCAGACCTATCAGACTCAGACCTGTTTCTTATTCAAACTCTTCTTAATTTTTAAACAAGTATCACTCACTTAGTAACTCTTTATTATTTTAAAACATTTGTAGATATTCACTGAATGGCAGGTTTTTTACTTCCTGCATTTCAAAGGTTCAGATAAGACTAGATGAGAAACCCTATCATCAGACTTCAGGTGTACTTAAATGACGAGGCACTGAGGAAAACAGTGCTACCTCTCACCTTGCCCCTCCCCCCCCAACAAAGCAAAGCAGAGCAAAAACACCAAACCAAACCAAAAAACAACAACAACAACAAAAACCAAAACAAACAAACATACAAATACAAAAAACCCCAAAACAATAAAAAATTAACTGAACACCTGGATCATCTACTTAATCCAGGAAATAATGTCCACTGTCATCAGTGACCTCATCAGCGTAATTTCACATAGAGGATTAGCTGTGTAAAATAAAACAGAAACAAAATTCATTCCCATTAGAAATGTGAGTAAAGTATTATCCTGTTGATTGAACAGACAGCCTGAAAGAAAACATCCCATGGAAACCTGTGTCAAGAAAGAGACTGCCAGGAAAGATAAGGCCAAGTAAGCAAAGGTCATTTCACCTCCTCAAAATTGCAAAAACTTTGTGGCTGGATCCCTTTGATCCTGCTAGGAAGGAAACCTGGGGGCTGCTGATGATAAGTGACAGGACCATCAGCGTAGGGCAGCCACCTAGGCAAATGCTGAAGCATCTTTTATATGTTTGTTAGCTGAACAGCAAAGGACATGATTTCTGGCAAAGAGATTGTGATAATATTTCACTAGAGGAGGAAAGGGTGCTGTATTCCCTTGAACATCACTCTGAACATACAAGACAGGTATCAGAAAAGAAACTTTGCCTTTATTTATCCAGAGGAAAGCAAACATCTGACTTGCCCAGTCCCCTGGCAGGAAGCATGACATATTTCAGGGGCAGATGAAGGAAATCCAATGAACAAAAACCAGAGCTGTGTATAGTACTCCATCCCTGCCCATTTTCATATCTGCTGCTCCATTAGTACTAATTATTTTTAGTAATAATAATGTTTAAAGAAAAATATGATGTCACAACACTTTCATACAATTACTATGAGAGCAAGCACTCAATTTACCTCTCTCTCTTTTGCTTAGTGAGTATGAGAAAATGTTGAAACAAAACATCTTAGCAGTGTCACATTTTTAAAAGTGCTGTTACCAACACAAGATGCTTTCTCCAGCAGAAGGCCTAATAATGTCAAGAGTGCAGGAGGTCTCATAAGCAGAAATAATGGCAGTTTCATGCAACACATGAAATTATAATGCATCTTATGAGTAAATCAAATCACTTTTTCTTTATAATTTCTGAATTCCATAGGGGCCACGAAACACATATTTAAAAGGTGTGCAGAAGGACCTTATTCATTAAACAGCAGAGAAGTAGTTGAAGCTTTATTAAAAATTGACTAATAGGCATTCTGGATAATTGAATTGACAGGCTGTTTTGACAGCTGCAAGCAAAAATGTGCTTTCTCTAAACAGTTGGTGTAAATCTTTTAGATTTCTAGAAAGAGAAATGATGTACTGGTTTAACTTTAATCAGTTTATGAAGTTTAAAAAAATTTGAAACTGTTCACCTAAGTAGTTGAAGCCATGCTAATTGAAGGTGCTGCCAGTCATTTCAGTGGTAGAGTTTGAGCTGAAAGAATTGCCAAGTTCTCACACAATGAGAAAGGTGGAAGGTGAATACTTTAAAAAGTTTTGATTAGCAGAAAATGTAAATTAAGATGAAAACTGAACTCTGAACTTGATTTCCAGAAAGGCACTGAAGTATTCCATCTAACAGAAGTAAGTGGATTTTGTAAGAATCTATCAGCTTTGAAACTCAAGATGCAACTAACTAACAAATGTGACAATCTGCACCTTGAGCGGGCTAATGTGAAGTAATAGGCAATTATACTGCATAAATAAAAAAAATAAAAAAAAAAAAAAAGAAGATGGAAGAAAAGGGAAAAAAAACCTCCAACTGAGAAAGGCTGTTTATCAGACTTTGCAGGTTTGAGAATTCAAAGTAGCAGGAATCAGGGAAAAAAAATTATAAAAGTTAAGCGGGAAAGACAAGATAGAATTAAAGTTAGATTTTATAATAATTAGTTCACTAAAAAGGAAAAATTGACCAGGCAGGAAAGTGTCAGAAAAGAGAAAGAAATTTTAGAAAGGACAAGCAAAACATTAAAAAGGTAAAGTAAGTGAAGACTTAAAAACCAGATGGAAGATTGAATATTTTCAGAATATTGTGTAGGTATTGACACACTACATAATTAGAATCAATGTAAGACTTGTCAAGGAAGCATTGAAAATAGGACCTTGTTACTTTGTATTCAATCTTTAGGTGTTCTTTTAATCTGTATATACAAGTATACATTTTACATCTTGATTTAGAACAGATCTATCCTCTTTTTTAAAGCTCACAAAAAGAAGGATAAATCAGATGGACTCGCCACAGGCATGTCACTTCAACTATAGGCATATATAGAATAGTACAGCAACAGCCAAGAGAAGAGAAAAATCTTAGAAGAAATGAATAGCTGACACACTGAGACTAGTCTACCCAGTGTTTGATTATAACATCTCAAAAGCACAAGGACACAGCTATTGAATTTCTGTACATGTTTTTATTTTTAATAAACAAGGAAACAATGAGTTTAGTATCCAAACACTGCAACACTGCCATGCTGAACTTATCTGATGTTTGATTAATGTATTGGATTGATGTATAATAACTGAACAAGAGATCTACATGCTGTTTTGAAGGGTTTATTTGATTTGGACATAGAAGCCTTTTAGTCATTTCGTATGAGGAAGAGTGCTCTTGGAAGATAACTGTGTGTTTCACAGTTATCAGTTTTAAACTACCCTTTATTCCAAGAGGGAAGAGCAATTGAAACACTGACTATTAGTAAAACTGGTTTGCAAATGAAATTTGATTGATATTTTAGATTTCTTGGGACTATATGTGGCACAGCTTTGTATAAATTATATTTGTTTAAAATGCAACCGAGCTCAGAACTGCCAGAAACAATTTAGACCCCATAAATGTTTCCTCTAAATTGAATCAGAGAAGGCTGAAAAGCCTCTAAACACTGTACAGGGATTCAATGTTTAGGTTTTAAATGAAACCATTTTAAAAATTGGAGCCTTGCCATCATTTATAGCACTGTCAGAGTCAGTGCTCTGGCAAAATAGGTTGATTTTCTTCTTCTGTTCTTTGCTCATCTTTATTGGACATTTTCACCATTAAATGCAGCAAATAAGGGGGGTGGGAGGAGAATAGAGAACAAAAGGGTAAATGAAACATTATTATGGAAAACTATTTTCAGAAATTGCATTTTATATTCAATATGGATATTTTTGCCTATACCCAAAACTAAAGATCACTTTTATGAAACAGAGTAAAGCCACCTCAGACACTTTCTTGTTTCACTATATCCAAATAGATTAATTTTTTTTTGGTTTCAATGAAGATTTATGCTACCTATATTGCACAAGGTAAGTGTAAATAAGAGCTATAAATTGCTAAGCTGTTAATGTTGCTTGTGAATGGAACTATTGTTCTCTAAACAGCCTGAATTTTAGAGAATACAGCTAACTTAACGCCTGCGAGGTGCCATACAGGAAAAAGGCTATAAAAATCTAATAACAATAAATGTGCATGGGTATTAAGTTATATTAGTTTGGGTGAAAGTGCATATATTTAGAACTTATTAGTATATATACAGTTAAAATGAGTTTAAATTAAAAATGTTTTGGGCACATGTGTGTCCAGCTCACTGCATACATACCTACTCCTTCATTTGATTTGATGCCTTATTATTAATTCTTGGAAATACAGACTACCTAGAAGTGTCTGAACTATAATGACTGAAATTATTTCAAGCTTCCAGTGTGTTCTGCAATGGAATTCACAAGTGAAGGACACTCTTGTTTAGCAAGAAATCTTTTTCTAACTTTCACAAGGTTAGTATGTTAAGACAAGGCCCCAAGAACATACCAGAACCTACCATTTCTTAGAGGAGATGTAGATCTGCTTATTCTGGATGGACAATATCAGGATCCAAACTGAAAGCCTAGATGTCAAATCCTTTGTATTATGCCAGATTTCTGTGGCAGGATTCATAGCAACTCCTTAAGCCTCAATAGCTTTACTGTACTCAGTCCACTGAGCAGAGACACATGCTGTATGAGATCAAGAAATGGTAAATATTAATGTGTGAGCAAGCCTTACCTATTGAGAGATGTATTGTCTAAATATCCAGCAAAGAATAAAATATGGTAATGGATCAGCTTTCACTTGAGGAACTGGAAGTTGCCTACGAGTGTCAAAGCAAAGCACACAGCATAACAAAGTTAGCTACAAACTACCAACATTTTGCTGTATGAAGACACTATGTCCACTGCCAGAGCCAGTCATTGCACAGCCAGTTTTCATGCTGCTACTCTTCCCTCCAGCGCATAACACAGTCATACTCTACCACAGCTCTACTTCTTCCTTTAAAGGTCTTGGACACATAAAAATGCATTTCTGAGCACCGTTACGATATGATAAGGAGATGTCTTAATCTATTTGAACAGAAAATGTGCTAATGTAAAAATGAGCTACTGGTTGTATTCTAGTCTTGAGGTTACTACAGCTTATCTTCTGAGGCTGAAGAAATAGGCCATAAAACCATGCTTTGAATTAAAACCATACCTATACTCTGACAGTTAATGCTCTTCTGCTGATGGTATATTTCTACACAAATCAAAAGTAATAAATTTAAAAAGCAACTAAACAGAATAACAACTTTCATGTGCAGTGATTTCTCAAATCATAATATAACTCAGTATTTTGACTGCAATGGTAACAACAAACATTTATTTAAAAAGAAAGGTGATTACTTTTCTTTTAAGTACATTATCTTTTGGCAAAAAATGTGGGTTTCAATTAATGTGTATTGATTCAAAGGGATTTGCAAATGAAAGTTGATAAGCAATGGTTCTGAATGGTAATTTTTTACTTTAAGTATGAATTGAGCTTAGAAGAGTGTATCTTGCACTGAAAATATTGGTTTGTTCAGGAAATTAAAAGAAATTAAAATGAAATGGATTTGTGGGGGAGGAAGTTTGAATAGATCAGAGGAAAATGTGGTGCATCCTAAAATAGTTAAGAAAAAACATATTCTTACAGGTTATTCTTTCTTTTGCCACATCCTTCTCTTAAAATCAGGAAAAGTCCAAGTCAAAGTGATCTTCCATTCCTCTGGCTCTCTAGTTTAGTTAAACCTGAAAATCATTAAATATAACAAAATTACCCCTCAGCTTTACATTAAACTATTCCTTTAGCTTAAAAGAGAGTAGAAAGGACATCGGAAGAAGATGTAAATGGCAATGTAATTAGGATTTGGGAACAGGATATTTCTTGCAGTGACTAAAAAGTGTTTGGAAGAAACTTCCTTTGTTCATTAGGGCTCATTAAAATTCTTGCCACAACATTTTTTCCATATTCATACAAGCCAAAACCTAGTCTGGATCACTACACCTGACTGCTACATTGACAAGTGCTCATATTTCTTCATTGCATGCTTAGTTGAAAAATTATATTCAAAGGAGCTTTTTAAGAAAGAGTTGCCTCATTTTCACTTCATCCTTGTAGTGGATAGTCTTTTGTTAGATATTTTACTGTCTTGTCTTTTAAATCTCCAGAGCAACTGTGTGTATCATAGTCAAACTTTTACGTGTAGTATACTACTGCTCAGGTAGTATACATATAAAACTGAAAACAAAACAATACAGTGCAAGGTGTAGGTACTAAATAATTAACATCATTAATCTTTGTCCTGATGCACAAGTCCTCATAAACTACAGAGATATTGCAGAGCAGCAGTAACATAAAAATGAAGTGCCCTGAGCCATCCTTTCCAGAACCACCAGTGTTAGGTTGTAAACATTGTTGCTCATCTTTTTTTTAAAGTGCATGTTAAGTAGGGAGTTATTGTTAAGGTTCCATCCTCACTTTGCACACAAAGGAGAAAGAACTTGGCTAGACTGGCCTCTAGGAGTACATTATTTATCAGGGTAATTTTAGATATTTTCAGGCAGTCACAGAAATAATTATGAGGAAAGGAGGAGGTGTGGGGAACATAGCAAATAAAAAACCCCCACATTTATAAGCTTTTTATTTTTTCCAGACTTTTTTTTTTTTTTCTTAAATTTATTATTATTATTATGCATTCCTTTAATTTGGGCTCTGAGAAAAAACCAACAACAACAACAACAACAAAAACCAACCTGAAACATTTAAGTGCTTTAGTTACTCTCACTTTGAAAGTTTTTACTTTTTCCTAAATAGTCTTTTTATAGATGGTCTTAGAAAACACTTGATAACACAATCTGCCCAACTCCTACAAGTCTGAAATTGAGCTCCTTTTAGCTCCTACTGGGTTGGAAAGCCACTGTTTTTCTTCCCTCTCTATTCTGCAGTTTAAATATGTGTATCATTCTCTATGGTCACAGCCCAGAGTTAAAACTGTTTTTAAACCAGTGCAATTAAGCAAAACATGTCAATATCTCCAGAAAACAGATGCCATATTTTTGGCAGATTTCTTATATGTTTCTCCCTCACTGAAAATGCTATAAAACAGTGATGCATTTTTACTGTAACATATCACCTGCTTTAAAAAGGAGTACATGATTGTATTTATTTATCCATGTCTATAAAACACACATGCATGTGCACACAATTTGTTTTCCACATGCTTCTCGTTCAGAAATTACCAGAGCCATAGAGGAATAAAGGTAGAGGAATAAAAGTAAAGGACTAAAGTAAAATAATGAAGTGCAAGCACGTGAGATTTGACTCACAGTAAGTTGTGTTGGCTGCTTACAGGGACAGACTTAGTAGTAAAGCTGTCATGGATACCACAAGTACAATGCACTGAAGCCCAGAGACTGGGAAAGCCAAGCTGAAAATGGCAAGGGAGAAAACAGTACTGGGTCTTGGCTGAAGCAACTGTCTGACTTTATCCATTTCATCAAGACTCACTGCATCTATGATGCCCTGTAAATAGGACTCAAGCACTGGAAAGCCTGGTTTACGTAGAGTAACATGAATTTTCTGGTTTATTAAATTCCCCAGGAGCTTTCCCAAAAGTCAGTGCTATTTGACTAAAGAAAATATTTGATCTGAGGATATATATGAGACTTCATAACACAGATTTAACTTCCTGAACGTTCAGGTCAATGTATAGACTATAATCAAGGTCAGCCTCAGTTCCAAGCCTTGCTCTTCTGAAAAGCAATTAACCATTTCCTTCCTATTCCCCAGATTTCTGACCTGTGGAGAGAGAAACTCCACTACCTATGCTATGGTTTGACTGTATATTCAAGATGTGCATTTGTGAAAAATCACCTTCTCAAAAAGGCAAAATTGTTTCATAAGGAACTCTAAAACCAATACAGACTCAAATTTTGACACTTGTTTGGTTTTTTGTTTGATTGATTGATAGTTTTTTTTGTTTGTTTGTTTGTTTTGTTGTTGTTGTTGTTTTTTGTTTTTTTTTTTTTTTTTTTTTTTTTTTTTTTATTTTTTTTTTTTTTTTTTTTTTTTTTTTTTTTTTTTTTTTTTTTTTTTTTTTTTTTTTTTTTTTTTTTTTAACCTCCACAGAAGTTCAAGAGGACTTTGAAGAGTTTTGGAGGGAACACAGAATACTGCTGTTATCATTTTATAATTTTGAGTGGAGTCCTTTTCACAACTGGTGAATATTTTGGTGAAATATCTTCTTAGATCTCAGTGGCAGGAGGTGAAGTGGGACACAAAGCATTTATCTCAGCAGAAAAAATGCTCAGTGGGCTGTATTTCATATATATGTATGAGTGCTGAAGTCATTCAAAAGAACAGGCACATTGAAGAAATTGTATCCTGTATATAGATAGATATAGATATAGAGAAAGAGAGACCCCTTGGGAATGAAAATGTTTTGAAAAGCATGTTTTTGTGTGCATTTATGTTTTAGTTCTTTTAGGCACGTTCACAGTGTAGAGTAAAAGGACCCATATAACCTAACACATGGGGTGACTGTGTCTCTCATGGAAAAGAACCTCAGGGAAGAGGTCTTCTATTTGCTCCAAATTCTTCTGGATCCTGAATCCTAAATGTAAGGAAAGAGTCACCTCTCAGCACTCAACTGTGCTACAGTCTGTTGGGGTTATGTTGTGTCAGCTTATAGAGACTGATATGCCTCCTACTCTTGCAGGATTATAGGAAATAATTGCTTCTGACTTATTTAAGAGAACAAGTTTATATCACAAAGCTAAAATAAATACGAACATGATTGGAAACTGATGCAGCCATTTAAGACTTAGACAGTTTTTTCTTTTTTTTTCCCTAGATACAGTTCTTTTAATATCTCTAAATGATGCTGTGAGGAAAATGCTTTCACTGCCATCTAGATTTGGATTGTTATTATCAGCAAAATTATGATGAAATTATCAGGAAAGTTAGAAAAACGCTTTTTTCTCTCCCTCTCTGAAAGCCATAGTAACGTCGTATATTGTTTCTTCTCTTTGTCTCTGTGTATTATAAATGACTGAGCAGATTGTGAGTTGTGGGTGTGGGTGGCAATTAAGATAACAATTGTTCATAGAATATAGAAACTGCATTAGAAAATGGAGAAATTCCCGCCTTCTTCTCTGCTCTTTTAGACAGTGAAAATACGGTCTTTATTATGTCATATACTCCACTGAGTAATATGCATTACTTTTCAAATAAGATACTGGGTGGCCAAATGGCATAGCATTTTTGGATAATGTTTGTAAATGCTGTAAACCTGAAAGCATTTTTATTATTGCTCAAAGATTACAAGTTAGGTTAGAGCAAGGCTGAATTTAGAATTATGGGAGGTTTCAAGCCAATGTCTTTTGTCTTTTTAAGATGCAGTGAATAAAAATTCAGGGAGGATATAGTTTCAGAGGTTTGTTTCTCTTCATGGCTAGGGACACTTCTGTGCCCCTTTCTTTTTTAAGGTGGACTTTGTAATTTTGCTCTTCCTGCCTTTTATTTTTTTTTTTTTTTCCTTTTCTTAGGTAAAACTACATAATTTTCTCACTTCCTGGACTGTGGTTCCAGTGCTACACCAGTTCTTTTTATTTTGAGTCCCAACATGCCATTAACAAAGTCTATTTCTTTAATCTTTTGACTATCAAAGTTTAGTGATCTCTGAAGCCATCTGATAGTAAATGCTTGATTTTCTCATTGTGAAAATATGGTGCATTCTGGAGATTTGAGTGTATTTATATTTCATCCTTTGTACCATTTGCCAAAAAACAATTTTTTTAGTCACTTATTACAAAAGAAAAATTAAAAAAAAAGAGGACTGCTATTTATATTATAGGGCTGGTGTATTCATTTAATGATATGTGAGTTTAAGTAGCAGAAAGAAAAAGAAGAGTATAAAATGTGCAGCTAGGTCTAGTTTTTTTCACCGATTTTAATTTGGCATCTTTCCATAGACTTCACTGAATTATAATCTGTGCCAATGAGTATAATATGTGGTTTCCAGAAAATATCAGTGCATTAATTCACTTGGCTAGACATAGATTTCTGTGGATGAAGCTTAAAAATACATATTTTTATATTTTTCTTGAATATTTCTTTCAACGTGGTAATTAGGATAATGGATCATGCCCCCACTATAATCTATGAATCGGTGAGACAACTGTGCTTGTCTATGATAATGCGTATCACAACCCCGAGGCAAAGAACATGAGAGCTGGGGAATGCATTCTTGGGGAGAGCTGTCTAACAAAATACATTTCTACCTAAGGCAACTAATATCCTCTGAAAACTATGAGTCTGTTTTAGCAAGTCTAACTCGATGGGAATTCCAATTAGGGTGTCCTCACTAAAGATGTCTCTGTTATCTATAATTTTGGAGACCACCTACATCACCAATTAGTAGATCTTGAGGTGCATGAAATACTTTTAATGAATTGATATGTACATGCTCTTGGAGGCTGTGGGGTGTGTGGGGATTTATGCCTCTGTGCTCGTGCTGCTTTCCTCTGTTTCTTCCAATGACATTTCTTGTTGTGTCTGTCTGCGGTAATGATGACCATCCAGCTAATTTTCAGCGGATCACATTGACACTAACCTTTGGCTCACCCATCTGTTCCTCGCTTTATTGTTTCAAATGTCTCCTTTCTGACTCATTGTTAAACTGGAATAGAAGCAAATTCTTCCAAGCACAGCAGGGCTCTGCTGGGACATTTCTGACTGCAGAAGGCTGCTTACTAGAGTCCTCTGATTCGGTTGCTCTTGTCATTGAGGAATTCTCACCACTGAACATCTTGCTGGATGTTGATGGCAAATACAACATCTGTGGGTGATAGAACGCTTTCCTCTCAAAATAACAAAGGAGCACAGCTCATCTCCCATCTTCTGACATGGTTTCCAAACTCCCTTTGGGTCTTTTCTCTCCAGAAAATGAGTAGCTCCTAGGTTGTTAAGCTCAGAACAAACACACAAAACTAAAGGTTAGGATGGTTACACCCTCTGGGTCTCTGTAGTGACATAATAAATAGCAAAGCTACAGGTAGATTGGTACTATTGCAAGAATTCATAGGCATATCAAACATCAGAATATTTTCAGTCATTCATTCATTCATAATTCCATATATACTGATTTGTAAAACCTTTAACAGTGCCAGAGTTGTACAAACAGAAAAAGTTACTAAATCTGGTGTATATTATGAATTTAATGTTTTCTGAATTAGCATTTTCCCACTTTCTTTTTTTGATGGGAAAAGTAAAGAATGTTTCATTTTTAAATGAACAAATGTTTAATTTCATTCTAACTTACTCCTGATTTTGTCTGACACATTTTTTAATAGAAAATATTCCATTTTTATCTTTTCCAACTACAAAAACAAATATACAAAACAAAGCAAAAGCCCAAAATTCAGAATATAGGAATGTTATAATTACACCAAGCTAGATTTGTTGCTTTGCGAAATTTTGTCCTCCAGATTGCCTTGCTTTCAGTGCAATCTAATAAAATGTATTTTATGTAATTTAAAACATATGTTTTCAAGTGTATTCTGCAGCAACTGAAGAAAAATGTGAACAACTGAGCCATTAAAATTGCAGTACATTTTGCATACCTTAAATGCAGATACTAAGAATTATTTTGCATAGCAATAATCTTATCCTTTTAAATTAACTTGGAGTGTCAGGCTAAAACACTGGGCCTGAGTGACAGTTAAATGAAGGATCTTTACTCTCCAGTCCAGGAAGCTACATTGAAAAACAAGGGAGGGGGCAGGGAGACAACGAAATTGTCAAGTAGATGAATACCGCCCCTTAATATCAGCAGTAATGGAGAAACTGTTTGCCATCATGCAAATCTGTGCTTAGTGAGCAAAAAACATCCTCCAAGGTTTTCCATCAATGTCAGTTGCGTACCAACATGGTTTAAAACTACTAGCCTAATGTAATATAAAAGCATCATACACTTATTTCCCAATTTTTTTCTATTTAGCAGAATATTTTAGTGACTAAATTTGATGGATGTGTATGTGCTTTCTTATGACAATATACGGTATTTAAAGTAAAATAATATTTTATTTTAAGCCTATTTGATTTATATTTTGGTATGCCACAGTCAATGCTATGGAGAAAAAAAAAGAGGTAAACCCATATTTCTCTGTAAAGAACAGATGTACATTAGCTGACTATTTGCAAGTATAATAGGAAGCTGTGAGTTTGGGACTTGAAAAATGGTTATGTTACTTACAGGAAACATCAAAACTGAGAGACAGCTGGAAATTGCAGTAGATGAGACACTGGAAAAATCCAGGAACCTCCTGCCAAAATCAGATACAGAAGTATTAGATCCAAATGGATTTAGTTTCATCTACGCAGCTACCTACATATGCATGTGTTATACATCTCTTTGAATTACCTTTATATCACCTATACATTTGCAAGACAGGGTTTTTTTTTGTTTTTGTTTTTGTTTTTTTGTTTTTTTTGTTTTTTTACCCCTGTAAAGAAAAGACACTACCTAATTCAAATCTTGTCCCTATATGAGATTACATATGTATTCTGAAAAACCTGAACATCTGAAAATCTGTCTATGTTTAAGAGGAATCACGGCAAAAATCCTTTCAGAGCACTGTCATTCTACTTATTGAGCGTACTAGCATTGATATGTTTCCAGAAACACTTGCAAGATTCATGCCATTTTTACCTGTGGATGGCTCTGAACACTATCTCTTTGCTTTTTATGCATAAGCTATTTTGAAAGTTGTTTTAATTCTACCTTTTTATTGACTATTAATATTTAACTATCTATTCTTTCCCACTTATTTCCCTGAAATCCCTCAACAGTGCGAATCAAAATCAAAATATTCACCCAAAATACTTATAGCTTTCACAGTTCAAATAACATGGGGTGAAATTGGACTCCCAGGAATTAGAGTTACAGTAATAAAATATATCACTGTAGGTACACTACTAACATGAGCAGGGAGAATTCTTACCTTGCTAAAGATATCCCAATGGATATTTTTGATGTATTTTTACAGGATATCTGCTGGTCCAAAGTCCCTGTGCAAAATTTGTTGCTGCAAACTGAGAATAAATGTGCATCTTTTAAATTGTTTGCCTTCCTTTTTTGTCCTTGTTCATTGTATTTATTTTGTGAATTGCTTGTTTTCTACTGTCTCTTGATATCATATCACCTCCAGAACTGCAGCTTGATTCTAGAAGTGAAACAACTCAGGATATCCTTAAATAAAATTATATAATATGAGAACAATGAGGCACATGAGACTATGGTATGTAGCTTTTAAAGGACATTTTTTTTTCAGTGTAAGAACCAGCTGAGAATCTATGTATGGAAGACACCTGGCTTATTTTCTCTGAAACAGATATTTCAGAAGCGGAAAAAAAAAAAAAAAAAAAAAAAAAAAAAGCTGGAGAACCTGTGGTGCTGTAAATATTTAGTGTAGTTCAGATTACAGTGTCCAACGACATAACAAATAGGTGTCCTAAGGAAATTAAGCAGTGCCAGGAAAGCTCCAGAATGTTTAGATGATGTCAGAACATTCTGTTACATTATAATCCTGGTGTTCTGATCAAAAGAATAAGAAGAGTAATTTTGGACATCAAATTTAGTGAGTAAATCTCTTCTTCTCTATCAGAAAAATTTCCTTCCATCTATCCCTTCTCTGTCTTCCTTACATCCTAAAACTGAGATCTCAGATAATTTCAGCTCCATTTCTTAATGACAAAAGTTTTGATTTTTTTAAAAAAATTCAGGATCTGATAGGATGCAGCACAATTATACATGAAAAGATAAACGAGAAAAGCTATTACCATGAAAAAAGAACTCTGTTTTACTTGATCAATTACTTAGTAATTATTAACAGTTTCATTGTTTACCTTTCTATTACATAGAATTTTGAGGCAAAGAACTCAAACCTGACAAACAAAGTGCTCTATAAACATTAATGAAGTCTTGGAACAAGCTTTGAGCAGGTAATTATTATTAGGTTAGTTCTACAAGTGGGTAGCCTGAATCACAGGAATTAAATTACTTGTGTGTCAAAGAAGTATTCAGTGGCAGAGCTTAGAAGTCATGTATTCCATCTTCCCCTTCTTTTATTAGACAATGCTGTGTCACTTAGGATCAGCAGTTTTTGAGAAGTTGGGCTTTTAAACACCAACATATACCTCATTCCTTGTAAAAAAAATGAAATTATTAATATTTATATCAAGGCAGACAAGTCCTTGACCTAAAAGGAGGGAGTTACATAGTGATGTGGTTGAAGGCAGCAGAAGTGACATGGGAAAGAAACACACAGGTGTTATTAGGAGAGGAAAAGGAGAGAAAAGAAAAATTAACCCTCTGATTCCCTCTGGTAAATCTGCTATCCCATCTTCTGTACAGGGATCAAATTATGCAAAGGTCTGATAAATCCTCAGAAGTAAAACAGTTATTTCAGCAGATGTCTCCAGATATTTTCTTATTATATGCCTCTTCAAAAATGACTGAGAAATTACTAAAAAGTAAGCTCCAGGAAAAATGTAATATTTAGTTCCTAATATTTCCTATTTTTCTGTACTGAAAAAACAGTATAGGAAGTAACAGTAATGATAGAGAAGTGTAGAAATAGTAAGAAAAGTACAGGAACAGCAGAGAAGCACTTGCAGTGGACAGTCTTCTTGTAGCAGTGCATCAAGGTCAATCCTTACCAACTACCCCACTGGAATACGCAAAACTCATTCTCACTAAGCTATTGATCTTCTGAAATGTTAGACACTTGTTTGGAAAATGTACTAGAGATTGTGGGAAACAGTGTTATAAAGCACACACTGAGAGTATATGTGAAGATGCAAGCAGTGTATAGGATACACTCTCTGATTATAGCACATTTAACAATGATTTAATTATTTCCCAAAATCAAAAGAAGCCAGATCCAAGCATGTGAGAGGCACAGCAATTCAAATGCAGATCCATTCTTTTTATGTGAAGGCTACAATATTTGCTGACAGGTTGGGAAACAAACCAGGGAATCTAAGAAGCTAAATGCCTAAGTCTCAGCAACTTGATCCCAAGCTTTTCAGCTGAGACCATGAGAAGCGGATAGCCTCCAGGGATGTGGCTCACAGGAGAACCTGTGAGACATACTAACAAGTGGGTTAGACCTGCATCATGTAGCTTTTTATAACTTTTTTTACCTAGATATAGCTTTGTATATGTGATCCATCAAGACAGCTTTGATCCTTTGGAGCACAGCAACTAACAAAAAAAAAGAAAAGGAGCTAGGAGAAAAGATACACATATAAAGAGTTAGGGATTATAGGGGCTTGGCTATGATGGACAGATACAGGCACTCACTGTCTAAAACATAACACTAGGCATAATACTTTTTTTTTTTTTTACACAAGCTTTCCCAATATCTTACAATGTTTCACAGAGAAAGACCCACACAAATACTCTGAACAATGACTATAAAGAGTAAGGGAACAAACAGAAAAAGCCTTGGAAATTTGAAAGGGAAGATTCACTGATGAAATACCCAGGAAAGAGACAGAGCCCAGTCAAACTTTCCTGTCTCAGACCTAGTCACAAAGGACCCTGTGAAGGCTGACTCTAACCTTTGTGTGCATCACTTTAGCATGGTAGCTGTGAGCACCACGGAAAAAGGACAATATTATAATGTGGACGTACTCAAGGAGACACCTCTTGACTGCTTTTTTTAGTGCTGAAGGGAGGAATTTATTTTACAGTAGACTCCAAATTGTTGTTACCCCTGCCTACAAAAACCAAACCCTCAGCAAATTCTAGTTTTTGAACTGTAAACCTGAAACTTTGAAATAATGGAAAAATGGAATATTTCGGGGTTCATGAGACTCAGCGACTCCACTCATCTAGCAGAGAGTTCATAAAACCTTGAATTTAAATGCTGAGCTATATAATGCATAATTATATATTTAAATCCCTATTTGACCTCCTAAGTGAACACTACTTTAAGAAAAGTCATTACTAATGGGATTGAAAACATACAGTAAAAAATATACAGTAAAATATGCAGTGTCACTCAGTAGAATTTTTGGTCAAATTAGGCAAACTTGCACTAAAAGTGGATTTGAAAATGTAAAAACAAGTTAGAATTCCTTTTAACAATATCAAATATTTGGGATTATTATTTCATGTTCATGAAGATATGCATTTTTATTCTGATGTTAGTTTTTTTAAATATTTAAACTTCATTTCTTTCTGTTATAATTTTTGTAGTGTACTGGTGAACTTCATATATAAATATATATTATTTTATCAGATTGAAGGTACAAAACTATATAATTTAAAATATTCATGCTTTCAATAGCAAAGCAGCAATCAAAACATGGTGCTCCAACTTTGATATTTCAGAAAATACAACATACATTGCTATACTTCTTTTTCTTTCTTGTCCGTCAGTGCCTTTATTCTCTGGTCTCTCACAAAATGTCCATATTTAGTTTTATTTCCACGATTATGCTTGAGGTGGCTCAACTCTTAAAGGCTCCTTGCAATAAGTTCCTCTGCATTCTGTTCCTGTTTCACTTCCAACCATTTTCATTACTCATAAAGCTTGATAATGTACAAATAGGTGTCTGTCCTCCGTGCTCATACTTGTACCCTTTGTCCAGCCCTTACTTCACATTCTCCAGCCCTGTCCCTAAAAATGGTTATTAGTATTTTTGTGGCTGAGTTTCTTACAGAGGTATTCATTTCCCCCCGCCACCTTGGGATAATTTCATTCATTACATCAGACTTCTTCTAGAACCTCTTTTGTTGTTGTTGCTGTTTCACAATTTAGTGAAGTTGCTTCCTGATACTCCTGTTGGAGGGGTTTTGCTCACCACTATTCAGATACAAATTTCTCTCACCCTGTTTTAGAAATAGTCTTTGGGCTTACTGACTGACCTTCAGAATGACTTTTTCACTGGTTTCAGTAGACAGCTTAGAAACCCAGAAATGGATAAAAGAGTTGTTAGCAGTTGACTAAGTTGTCAAGGATGTAAGACTTTTGTGCAGAATTCCCACAGAATTTTGGACTCTTTTGTGATTGTCTATGATATCAAGTGAAGCTTTATGCTGTACTTCATTCCTTGCAACCACTTTCAATATACTTCTGGTTTTACCTGTTTACCTGTCATTCCAGTTTCTGAATATATCCAGATCTACAAGAAGTTCCAACAAAGACTTTGCGTCATTCTTTCCTGCATTTTTATGCTGTTGCTAGTTACTTGGAAATCTTAGAACAGTTAAGCTTTACCCTGGTAATAATTTTTAATACATGTAGAAAGTAGACTGAAACTATTGCTAGCCTGGATATTTTGAAAGCAAACTTTGGAAGCTGCACTTCTTTCTGGTTTTGTCATTTGTACGAAAATGCCAAACTATTCAAGTCTATCGTGTTTTGAAGGAAATTAATCTATTTTACCTAAAAGAACAATCATTATGCATTAAATCTGAGGCCAATTTGAAATTTTTACTTTTACTTTGTTTATTGCAATGAAAGAAATAGAGAGTAAAATACATGATGAAGTCCCATTAATCATACTCTTCATAAAGTAGAAAAGTGGGTTTCCGAAATATACTTAGGGAAATTAGATGCCTAAGTCCCTTGAAGTTTACAGATACATTAAAAGTTTCGTTAAATAAATAAAAGCCTATTTAAAATCATGATCCAAGTCTCCTTGATTTTCAGCAAAAGTATCACCATTGATTTCTGTTTATGTTTTAAGTCCTAAAAAGCATGACTACACAAAAGGTTAAGTAAAGAATCCAAAATTTGCCTGTTTTGGCTCATGTTGAGTTATTCTTTAGAAGGATGCTGAACTAATGTCCTTGCTGTTGTAAAATATTAAGCAAGAATATATAATAGTACTTGACATGTAGGAGTGCAAATTTAAACAAAAGCAGAGCTCATATATTGCTTTTACATTCTATCTGTCAGTCAAGCAGATACTTTATAAAGAATGGCAAAGCAATTTTCAATCATGTATGGTATATCGTGTAGGTCAAATTCTTTTATGTAAATCTCTTTCACTTGGGTGTTTAAATTTCAATAAAAATGTAATGATAAAAAGTGTGGCTTTTATTTCTCCTTCTTTCTCTAATTCATTCTGAGTTTTGGAGAACAAGTGTTTTATTGAGCATGACGCCTAAAAGAGGTATTGTTTTAAAAAGGTGTTAAAACAAGAGTCACATATGTTTTGGATAATGGAAGTATTACAGGAGGCTTCCCCACACAACTTTCTTTCCTGTAAGCTGGGGCTCATGGAGCTGTTTCTGTAGGTTAGTTTGAGTTCACTTGAACTCTTCAGATCACCACATGAGGGTAGCTTACCTGATGACTTACAACAGCATGGTGCATTTCAGAGTTTCCGATTATTATTTTGCTTTTCATTGCTGTTTTCATATGAGAAGTTCCCTGTGTAATGAAGATAAAATATTCTTAGTGATAAATTGTGCCTAAAATTAGACAGCAACTTGCTCCTCTCGGCCCCTAGGAAAAAAAAAAAAAAAAAAAAAGAAGTAGAATTCACTGGTTTCAGAACTTACCTAATAATACGCGCTTTTCTGAGTCTGAATTCAGTTGTCATGTCAGGTTTTCACTTTGTAGTGAAAAACCTAAGGAAATGGATCCTAGGCTGATCTCCCTTCAATATGTAGATGACTGCATGGCCTCTGAAACACTCAGCCTTTTTGCCTGCCTCATTATTTACTTTTGAAGTGAAGAAGAAAGATGACATGCACCTCTGAGAGCTAGAGTATTTCCTAGCAGCAAGATTCACTTTCATGTGTGATGTGGGTTAGATCCCAAACATTGGATAATATGACACATACTATGCTATTGTACAAGTTGTGAATAATAAACATTAGAGAAATCCACACAGGGAATACCATGTTCTTTGGGGGCAAAATCTGAATTCAGAAACATAACTGTAGCTCAGGGAAGATTTAAAACACCAATCAAATGGAATGCATTTGTGTGTATCTTCAGTTGTAGAGCTATAGTTCCTTGCAAATATGAGGAGATAAGTTGGTTTACACCACTGGAGAGTAAATATTTGTGGTTTTATTCTCTTTTGTCTGAAATATGATTGCCCCAGGAATTTTTGGAACAAGTTAGTGCCAACGTTTGTACCACAGAGCTAAAGAAACCATGGGCTGGATTAAGAAGAACAGGGCAAGAATTAATGCTTTTGATTTGATGAATTATCTGGAGGTTTACATTATTTCCTGTCCTTAACCAAATCTAGAAGCAGAAAAAAGGAGAAATGAAAGCAAATTGAACACCAACAAATCTTTCTTGGGATTAAGTCGACTTTTTTTTTCAGAATGCCTTTGGATTTCAACATTAAAGGAAGTTCTAATAATGAAATTAAAAAAGCATTTCTAAGCAGCAACTTAGAATATTTTGTTCATTTTCCAAACAATTTGAGTCAACATAATGCAATCCACTATTTCCTTTCTGAATTTCATCTTTGACGTCTCAAATTTTCAATTAAAATTTGTTTATTTTGTGCAGGTTTCGAATTAGTATCATTATGAGTGACTAGTGGCAATGTGCAGGGAAGAGGAAGAAGTAACTTTCACTTCATTTAATGTTCCAAAATCTGTGAAAAAGTTCGGTCAAATGAAAATTCAGACTGAAAACCAAATGATTTAAAGATTCCTCTTTTGATTTCTTATCCCTTGCTCCTGTTAGAGATAACGTAATGCAACTCAGTTAATTTTTTTTTTTTTTACATGACATACTATTAACTTCCTGGCACAAATTATCATCATACACTAATGTTGTGAATGGTATCATTATATTAGATAACATTAGTGACAGTAATCTGTCTTCTTTCTAGACGTTCATGCGTAGTTTTGTCTTGGTCAAGAGAAGAGCTTAACAGCAAACAGAACTCAATGACTACTTTGAGTTCTGAAGAAGCTTGTCAGGGATTAAACAAAGACACTTGAACACATAGTATATTGTTTTATATTTTTCCTTTGCCAATATATTCTGTCCAGATGAATTCTCTGGATATTTCTTCCATCATGTGGTCTGATAGGGATCAATTCCTTCCACTTCCTTTTACCTGGAAACCTGTTTGGAAAATTTTTTTTAGTTCTGTTTGTTCCTAAATAGTCCTACCATTAATTCAGCCTCATCCACAGTTATCTCCTCTGTTATCAACTCAAAAAACCCCACACCTTCTGCTTCCTAAAGTGTTAAGTACATATTGGTAGCTCCCTGTAGGGAAATGTGAACTGAAAGGGAACCTCGGCAGTACCCTTGCTGATGAGAATGGATCCTTTTCTTTATATTGTACAAACTCAGCTTTGATTCATCTCTGCACTACCCTTATGTTCTTAAAGAGTATCAAAGACATACTATAACATCAGAATCAGTCCATTTTACAGAAAGTCTCTGACACTTTCTCTCTGGGACTGCACAGAAAGGATATCACCTTGTCATGTCATCCAAAAATTAAATAACTTCTAAGAACCATGTTTTACAAATATTCAGCCATCTGTTTATCTTTATGCTCTGAGAAAAACTTTGGTGGTTTTTTCAGAGTTGCCTGCTGAGTCTTAGGGTCAACATGTATGTGAGTTTATGTGGGACTGCGGACTAATAAGGCAGCAATCTTCCTGTCAGTTCAGGACTACATTATCTACTCCAAAGGAGCTCAGGACTTGTCATGGAATTTCAAATGGGAATACTATAAAGCACACCCACAGACATGACACAAAGCATAGAAAAACATATGTAGTTGATTGTTTTAGCTTTAAAAAAATAATGTGTTCATATGGAATCTCAAAAACTCTTCCCTCCACGTAAAAAATACCTAACTTCGTCTAATATTAGCATGGAAAGATGGCAAGATATTTGTATCCTTCTAGCCACTTGGCTTATGTCTGTGAAATAAATGTTTTTTAGTACATTGTAGGAACCTACTGTGATAGACAATCATATTTTGCATAAGCCTCAGTTTTTGTTAGACATATGTAAGGCAAGACTTAGTGAGCTTAGTGAGCAGACTCTTGAACACCCACGATGCAACTGATTACCTGTGTTTTAGGTGCAAAATATTAATAATAACCAAAGTGTAGAAGGAATTTAATTTCTTCCTTCCTTGGCTGTCTAGTTTTTTCTGTCTTTTTTTTTTTCTTTTTTTTTCTTGAGTTAAAAATGTCACTATTTAAAACACTCAACAGGTACAGTAAAAAATAAGTAATAGAATGGAATTTTCTAATGTCAGCTGGACTGCATTTGGATAATACTTCGGGATTTGTCATTCCCTTGTAACTGTAACTACTATTAATAGAAGTGATTCAGAAATGTTAAGAGAAAAACCCTGTGCTGGTGATGGAGAGCTCTTTCAATACTTCTATGTACATATCCATGCCTTCAATATATTCGGTAAAAGCACTAGTGGAATATCACAGACAGCTTCTTCCAGACAGGAAAAACACATAGCTAAGAAATGAAAGAAATTATTGAAATTTAATAGCTCCCTTTTGTATAAATAATTTTTTTTTTTTTTTTTTTTAATTTTGCCTTTAAAAATTGATGTCAGAAGCTCATAATGAAGTGCAGAATTGGAACTTGGTAAACTTTTTTCATTGCCTCAAAATAGTATTGATTCCCATTAAAACTTACTGATAATTATTGAATGATAGTTAGTAGACTTATAGTTCACAATCTAACATGCAGAAATCAAACTGGCTTTGCATGGCGAACCAGTTCATTTGTATTCTTCCACAGAAAAGTTTAGCTACTTTGTGAATATAAACTAAACAAGATATTTTCTGTACTATCCGTCATGCCAATTGACTAGGAGTTTTACTACCACAGGCATACACAGTACTTGGAATTTAAATATTTAAAATTTAAAAGAAGTTAGATGAAACAGTAGTCATACTTTAGTTTTTATGTATCTGTCTCTATCTGTATATTGTATGTATCTGTCTCTAAATGTCTGTTCCTTTATCATATGATTATTCTGCCAAAGTATCTTCACTTTTCTAGTTTTTACACCTGCAAAGTTGTTAGCTCCCTTCCATTTTTTCTGGGAACTGACAATGCAATATGCAACCCTTACCATTGTTAAATCAAAGATGACTGACTGGATAATTTGCACTCATATTCTGATGGAATACCCACCAGGCCAAGCCGATCAAATGGCTACTTACATTCAATTATGATTTTATTTTGATGAGAGCCCTTAATTTGGCTTCTTCTCACCATCGAGGTTCTGGTGTCATAAGAACATATATACAGTCTACATGAAATAGAAGAATCAGAACTACTTCTCCTAAATTTGGCTGAAAGAGGAAAAACAACAAGAACAACAAAAAACCATCAAATAAACAAAACCTCAAATCAAACCCAAAAAACCAAAAACCCTATCCAAAAAAGAAAAAAAAAAGAGGAAATCAGACAGGAATTACAAACTATTTAGTATTGATTTTTTCCAAGTTTCTATAACAGTAAGTGATAAAAATGTAAGCCAGGGTACTTAAACTGTGGTTGGTTTTGGTTGGTTGGTTTTGGTTTGCTTAATTTGGGGTTTTCATCTTTTTTCTCATGTAAAGAATTTCAGTCCGTCACCTGGGATTTTAAGTGTCATATTTGGGGATTCATTGCCATGAACTGTAGCATTAGTTATGAATTTGCTTTGGGACATCTAGGTATGCGTGGGACCAGGGTCATTTTCTTGAATGAGCTGGGTTTTCATGTAACTAGCTAAGAATGAGACACCTTTTTCAAAGCATTCAGCAATAATACTATGCCTTTTTTCCAGGTGTATTTATTATTTAAAACACAGCAAAACAATACAAAAAAAGCAGGTCCCTCAAAAGACAAAAACATTTTTTTAAAAACTAAAAAAAGTAGTAAAACTACAGTCTATAAATTCAGAATTAACCAAATATGGATTTAAAAAAAAAAACAGATGTACAAAAATCACTAATTCATTGAATGGCATTTGACAAACTTTCCATATTACAGATTCTGAAAAATAAGCACCCATGTTCAGCTAAAGATGTTTAAAAACTGCTTAATATGTTCGAAATGATCAATTAAAATGTGTCATAGCTTATGGCATGAAAGATAGAGGTGAGCGTTTCTCTCCACTCAGCATTGGTGAGACCCCAAACTGGAATAGAGAAGATCCCTTACGACCAGCGGGAAGCATTTTCTTCCAGTGACCAAGTACTGGCAGAGGTTGTTCAGAAAAGCAAATGACTTCCACTTTGGTGATATCTAAAAGCTATCTGGACATGGCCTGCGACAACATGTTGAGCATGGAGGTCAGAGCAGTTGAGAAGCAGGGGTCCCTTCCAACTTCAGTCAGTCTGTGATTCTGTAAAATTGAACTATTGTTTGTTCTCCTTTTAAGTTAATGCAATACAATATACACACTTAGAGATTAGGATCTACTATTTTATTTTTCTTCCTGTAAAGAAATCACTATCCTTCAGAAATATTTCTGAGAAGCGACAAATATTCTTCTCTTGTTCCCTGATCTGGAGGAGAACTAGTTTGCAACACTTTAAGACCAACTTCTAGGTTTTCTTAAATGCATGACCTTCATGGCTTATTTTTACTTCTGACCTCCCTAAATTTTGCTTTTTAACCACTCCCTGAATACTGTGATTTGCAGTAATAACCTGTAAAAGATTCTCCAGTAATGATGGGTACTTATGTAACTGTACACTTTACAGATATTGAAATTTTATGTAAAATTTTCTTTTTTTGATTCTGTTTGAAACAGAAAGACAGAATTTTGTATCATGAGTTAAATGTTGTATTTTTTTTTTCCAGAGCCATTCAGTTTAATTAGTCTTTAATTACTGGTTAATTATTCTTTAAGTAATCTGCTTTTCATTCACATTGCCAATAGCCATGGCAACTTGAGGTGAGATCTTTGTACATGAATTGGAAAGAGAGATATCAAAGCAACTTACATAGAACAATGCTGAACTCAGCAATGACTTTTTTAAGATGCAAGATTTCCTTTAAAGACGTTTTTCAGTCTGATTCTTCTGGAGCTGCTAAATAGCCTCTGTAAGCAATAATTTAAACATCATGGTTTACTTCTTGCTTGTGTGATTTTTTTTGGCCCCTGTGTTCACGTCCTCTCTTCATGCCAGCACTAACAGAGTTTCACAGGATGTGCAGATCTGTGCTGGGATAACAACATCAATCAGATGTCATGCCTCAGCATTTCAACCACCCAAATTCAGCAAGACTTTCCCTAAAGCACAACTGGAGGAACATATTCCAATTCTGTTTTGATTATCTACTCCTTCCTGGACCCCTGCAAGTTCTTTCTTCTGGAATAATAAAGATGAGACAATGACTGGGGCAGATCTGAGACATGATGGAAAACATCTTCTAAGCACTTTGGTGGTAACTTACTCACAGCTGAGAGCCTGGCAGAGATGCAAGATTTGAGGTTAGGAGGGGAAGTGTCCTCTCTGTCAGACTGCTATGGGAATAGTGAGTTTTTCAGTTCAGTAATTTTTTTTCCTGGTGAGAATACTTAGTCATACCCCCCCAGGCAATTTCCAGCTGAAAGACTACTCTAGATTTGGCAACCAGCTTGATGATTTCTGTGATCTGCCTGAAAACACACATTATTGCCTGAAAACATGCTAGATAAGATGTGTTAGATCAGACTTTGAAGTAAATAAATGGACAATTTGTCAAAATTTATGTGGGAGACACTACCTTACACAGTGCAAGACATTTCTGATAAAGGATTTTTCCTTCATTCCTTCCCCCTTTACTTCTCTTAAGTATTTTAGAATAATCCAAAGAAAGCTTTGGAGTAGCAAAGAAATTTCTGTTTAGGATCTCTACAGACATTGCCTCTTCATTCAAAGGAAGATTTCTTCATCTAAAAGTCAGAAATTTTTGTCAGTAGGGCTTGTCTGTCAATCTTTTTTGTTTTGAAGGATACCCCAAATTTCTCTACGAGAAAAATTTCTAGACAAATCAGTAGTAACTTTACATCCTGAGACAAAAAAGTAATAAACCATCCATGCAGTAACTTAATAAATCAAACCTCAACTACAACTTGTAGACTCTTTATTAATGTACAAAAGAAATAAATTGCTCAGCAAAGAAGAGGCAAAGTTTCTAAATAAGACCTGATGTCAGAAATACTGAAATATTAGTGTCTGAGAAGGAAAGGAAAGATACACTTGACAGAACTGATTTCCATCAAATATTATTTGCTTCTTCTGACAGGACATAGAAAGAGTTGTGGTCATAGACGTGCACTCATATATAAGGTGAGGAGTCCATGGGAATAAACTAGTGCTTTCAATAGGCACTCACACCCAATTTTATATTATTCTCTTTGATCATTATCCTGCTGCAATGTGTAAGAAAAGAGAAAAAGTTTGCTTTCTACAGAAGAGACAAAGATGTGGAGAAGGTTCCTGAGAACAAATATTTGTAGGTATAGATAGGCATCTTACTTTTTCCTTCACTTCCTCAACCACATAGGATGTAAGGATGTGTAGATATAAATTAATTTGGGTTTTCAATAAGGGGAACACAAGATGGTAATCTTATCAGTATATTAGATCATGAATAAAGACAGGTATTTCTCACAGAAATAAAGTCAAAAAGACAATAAAAAAGGTCAGATGTGAATTGGTGTTTTCAGCTGTGGAGACAGCTTGCTGCAAACCAAAACAAACCTCTGAACAAATACCATCACTTCTAACAACAAGTGTGTCTGGAATCGTGGAGAGCTTGCATCCTCAGTATGGGAACAGGTGAGATACCTCATTCCATAAGTGGCTTTTTCGATCTGAAGAGAGAGGTTAACATGTAAGAACAGCATAACTGATCCTTGGGAATACATCCTTTATTCAAATGCAAATTCTATGGCAATTATAAATTGAAGTCAGTGAAGTTAAAGTGGTTACAGTTGAGGGAAGAAATTAGATATTAGCTCAGAATTTCTATTTGTTAGGACAATGATGAAATGGTTCTACTGTGGCTTGTTATTCGATAGTGTTTAAAACTTTTGTGCATACATTTTCCTTGGCTAAACTTAACATTCCAAAATAATTTTGCTCTGTTTGTCATGAAAGTTGATTTAATATAGTGCATTTTCTTTGACACAAGATTTTCAATAAACTTCAATTCAACCCTGGGAATACTGAACGGATTGAAGGAATTAGCATATTTATTTGAAATAGTGTTACAGAGAAGGAAAAACCCAGGATATTTGATTTTCAGCAAAACTTCTGGTAAAATTTGAACTTCTATAAACTCATCCCTATTTGAAATTGGAGCTTGAACTAGGGGAGGAGGAGCCAGCAGGAAAATATTGGTCATTATAATACATGTTATCAACAGACTTCCATAAATATAATCCCAATATCTAAAATTAAAAATATTGCATACATTGGGATTAAAAGGAGTCATTGGTTTATTCTGGGCATTGGTGTACACCAGTCAGAGACATGTACTTTGGATCTCTTATTCTCACTGCTGATTGCAGACTTAATGTAATTGTTATCCAGGACTGAGTGTTTTCAAATAAGATTTAGTATTCCTTTTCCGTTAGACTGCTATAGATGAGGAAAAGAAATTGTAACAAGAATTTTTTGTGTGTGAAAATGAAAAACAAACCAAAAAAAACATGTTACCATTTAGAAAGCTCTGTTGCAAGATACTTACAGGGGTTCTGTAACTGTAAAAGACAGACCCTGCCTATGGAGTTGCTGATCCGTGATCATCACAACTTCTGGACCAGCTGCACACTAAATAAAGTAAACACAAATATAATATTCTGTCACTTCTCTGAATGTCAAAATAATCTTGTGGACATAATTTTGAATCCAGGTATGGGAAGAAATATTAAATGACATGAAATATTAAATGGGTTGTTTTTGTTGTTGTGTTTTGGTGTTTTTAAATATAGTAAACATACATCATAGATATTTGAATCTAAACAGAAGCAACCAAGAATATTCTATTTCATGTTTTACTTGCTATGTCAAAATTCTTATTCTGACTATTTTTTCAGAGAGCCTATGGTGGTATAAAATGGTTTTTGTCATGACCTGCCTGGCTGCAAGTCAGATTATCTTGCCTTTGAAAAAATCCCCTAAAAACCAGAGTGGGGTAAAAGATAGTTACTTGGCTTTATTCACTGTCTTTATGTTGGACATAAAGATATAGAGATAAGTGACCATAATAATTGCAAAGAGCTGCTCTTGGTAAAAGATGTCAGCCAAGGCTACTAATCCTGCTGGGATGACATCTACAATAAAAAAAAAAAAAAAAAAAATCTGGTTTATTTGTTTGAGTGTTGCGGTGCATTTAATTAATAATAGTGCAGTCTAAATTACCCCCTGCCATACTGACCCTTTTGGTTTTTCCCTGGTGGTGGGTGTGTCAACCATTCTGTGTCCTGTCCAGAAACCTGAAACATTCTGGGTGGGAAGGGCTAACATGAATGGCAAAGCTTGTGGTATCTCAACCCTGTATCACATATGAGAGGTCCTGTGTATTGTCCTTCTGTCTTGGTCACTCCCTCCTTACCTGGTATTGGTTATGGCTTACCCTTGCCCCTCCCCATGCTCCTGATACAAAAGCTGAAACCTGAACCCCAGAGGTCACTCTCCGGCTCTCTCTCTGGAGCAATAAACATCTACCATCAACCCACGTGAGAGTCACTCTTTCTTCTTCCACGCCGAGCTACGCTTCAGCCTGAGGTTCAGACCCTCCAAACCCAAGGATACAAACTTTCTATTTGGGCTGGTGATTCCAGACACCACCACATTTGAGGCTGATTTAAAACACTTAAAAATATTGTTTGTTCATTTGTTTCTTTAGTATAGATGCTTAAGTAAATGCAGGCCTGGATGTTTATCACCTAGGGTGAGCCCATGAGGGCCAATAACTAGCTTTCAAAAGTGCAAGATTTTGAAAATTTGTTCCTCCAAACACAGCCCTTCTTGTGAATGGAAATGTTTTTTTTTGCGTGGGGTGAATCAAGTGGGAGTCTTGATTTTAGCTGTTCCAGAACTGTAATCATGACTTGGTTACTGGCATCGTGTTTGGCCTTGGACATCTCCCAGCTCTGTGCCTCAGTTTTCCTGCCTGTAAGACCTGGAGCACAATGACTGATGCTGAGACCTAATGAGTTGTTTGTAGAGTACAGAGAAGATGTGAAGTGCAACAGTGTTACTAGTTCAACTGCCTAAGAACTGTTGTAAAGAGCAGTTTAGTGAAATCAAGAATGCTTTTGTCCAATCTATTTATCTGTACTTGTTCCTCTAGATTACCTAAACGGGATGAACAGCTATTCCTAGGTTAATTGGTCTCCATGGCATCTCTTCTCCAGAGTCTGGCTGTAAATCCGAAGCCCCAGATGCATTTTAACAACTAATATGGTAAGTGAATCAGCTGTTTTTTATTAGTTTTTCAAAAAGTTTGATGGATCTTAGTCATCTAGAAAGGCCCAAATCAAATGACAGCTGCTTTTACGTGTTTTCTCTGCAGATGTCATTTTAATTACTAACGTCAGTGTTATATGTACCTCCTACAAGCTAATACTGTAATCCTTCAGCACAGATTTTCAAGCATTTCAGATATTATCTGAGCTTAAGTACTTGTGTGGAAGATTAAAAATAATAATGAGGCACATCCTATAAGTCAGAATGTCATTCTTCAAACTTGTTGGAGGGTGGTAATTCTTCTGTCTGTTGGGCAGACAAGAGCAGTTGTTATCAATTACTTTAACATGAGTTCACTTCACAACACCATTCCGAACAGTCTAATATTCATTGATTGTATTATTTGAGCAATTATAATGCCCATATAAAAGCTTTTAATAACAAAAATATTGCATTGGAGAAAAAAAAAATGGTTTCAAGGGAAGTTAGACTTCTACCTGCTTTTAGATAGCTGAACCCTCGTCTCATTTTTTAGTGATTTAGCCGAAATTATCATGTCAGTATGCCATATTTCTAAGAGTTGCAAAACATCATATGCACTGGGGCCTGAAATCACATTTTTTCCAAACCTGTGAAGCTGCCATTCAAACATTAGGCTGTAAAAGTTGTGATAAAGAAAATGTGAGGCATAGATTGTCTATGAATAAATCTAAATTTCAAAGGTTGAAATCTAGGAGGAGGTAAGCAGACTACTAAGACAAGATTTAATACTTACAAAATACAACAGTATGAATCATGTAAAATTCATTTTAAATGAAGTATTTAATGACTGAAAACAGCTATATCATTGATGTCACTAAGTGTTTTGCGACTGCTTAAGGATAGTATAACTTGCTCAAAGAAGAGCCGCAAATCTTGTGAAGGGTATGAAGCACAAGCCCTGTGAGGAGCAACTGAAGAAGGTGGGGGTGTTTAGCCTGGAGAAAAGGAGGCTCAGGGAGAACCTTTATCACTCTCTAAACTGCCTGAAAGGAGGTTGTAACCAAGTGGCAATTGGCCCCTTCTGACAGGCAACCAGAAACCGGATGAAAGGACATTGCTTTAAACTGCATGAGGGGGGGTTAGGTTAGATATTAGAAAGAAATTCTACAAAGAAAGGGTGATTATATATTGTAATATGTTGACCAGGGAGGTCATGGAGCCGCCATCCCTGGAGGTGTTTAAGGAAACACCTCTATGTGCAGGGTTGGCTATAGGAAACTATTGGGTTTGTTTTTTGAAATATTTTTAGAGAATGGTAGGAAAATGATGGGAAAAAAAGTCATATTGCTTTTAAAAATTGATTCATGCTTTTGTGATTCTTCAGGTGCATTTTCTTCTTTAGACTTTACAGTATAAACAGAGAGTGAGTATTAACTTTCTATTTACCTGTATACACCTGATCAGTTTTTATTGGGAGGTATATGCACCAAGGTCTTAGTTGATGAACAAGCTCGTAAGTCCTAAAATATAAGTCCTAACAACTTTTATAAGACCTAAAATATATAAGACATTCAATGTGAGAGGATAGGGCTCTACCAGGTGTATATACGCACTTAGGAACTTTTATTCTTTCATTTTCTGAGAGAGAGAGAAGGAACACTATCCAAATAATATCAGAAGCAACACCAGCTTGAAAATCTGAGAGCAATATGATGAACTCATCTGGCAAAACATTAAATACAGAGAATCCCCCAACTGATATTTCCAGTCTGGTTGATCATAAATTATTTTATTATGTTGCTTGGCATGTGACTTATCACAGCATCCCAACACGATCCACTGGAAATATCTCACTGCTGTATAATATATCAAAACTGTAGAAGCACAGGAGGAAACTGATGCATCTCACCCTAATGAAATACAGATTTTGTCTATCCATTTTGTTAATTAGCAAAGTACCTCGGATCTAATTATGAATCTATCTTTAATATGCTTGCTTCACCCTGCACATCATGGGCATAGCATGGTAATTATGCTACATAAAACTAAATAGAAGTTATGTCCTCTGGTGTTTGACTGCAGAATCTTTAACTTTGTGTTTGGGGATATTTTAATTTCTGAAGTAGTTTTTTTAAAATATTACTTAAATCAATCCTTCTCTCTCACCATTACTTTAGCTTTTGAAACTACATTATGAATGCTTGATGACGGAGTATATTTTATTCTAATGTATCTTTAAAACATCTTCTAAACCTATCTTTAACCACAAGGTTGACAAGACAGTGTTGTGCTCTCATCTGAACTGCCCCACTCCACAAAGAAACAGCCATCATCAGCAATCTCCTTAATTAAGGAATCATGGGGCACAAGTGTTATGCTTCTTCAATACTTAGCACCTAGAGAGTGGAGGTCAGTTCAGGAAGACATCTGCAGTCAGGTAGCACTTTGTGCAGGCAGTGCTGTGCTCTGGTGTACGCAGAGACCTTGTGATGAATGAATGGGCTTGGGGTAGAATAAGGTGCAAAATGTGCAAAACACTTAAAGCAGCCTAGACAGATATTTTCTTTAACCTTGATAGTGCTGTATCTGTATGTAGGGACAAGAAAAATGCTGACTTCCAGCCCTCTTTCAGTCCTGTTTCTGGAAGAGAAACTGAGCATACAGGCAGGTATGTAGCTGTGATGCTGCAGGATTGACAGCTGGATGCCAAAGAAAGGGTCATTTTGGATACATAACCAATATGACCTCCTGTACTATGTCCATTTGATCCCAAACTTCTCCCAGCATTGAACAACACACTAGAAAGAGGAGGTAATGAACAGATAATCGCCACTTGAAGAACTAGAAATAGAAGCACTCTTTTTGCGTAGTATGTGAAACAGTAGAAGTTATGTTGCATTTTAAAACTCGGTACAAATGAGGTAGACCTGGCGTAGTAGACTGGGGTGTGAGGAGCAGGACAGAAGAGTGGAAAAGTGCAGTATGAAAATTTCTCTGAAAACTCACTGTAGGGAAATGACAAACTGAATCAAAGTTTAAATGTCTCGGGAACATTTGACTCAAGAAACTTCAGAAATGTAAGATAATATAATAGCACTATTATATCTGAGAACTTGAAAGCAGAGGCAACAGAAGTCAAATCTCATGTTCAGAGCAGTAGTGGAATGTAGAACTCCCATTGTCTCACAATGAAGAATGAGAACCTCATCTCCCCTTCTATTCATTTCTTACTGTAGAAGGAGCAAAATGTATTTACAAAAGTGTCTCTTGACTCCATAAGCTCTCTTGACTATTTATACTTCAATTATAAATAAAGAAAAGGCAGTGTGTCCTAATTTAAAAGGATATTTTTCTTGCAAGAACAGTGGGATGATGAGCTATTAAATGGAGAACAAAGAAATAGTAATACAGTATGTTAAATACAAGTGAGACAGCTATCACATTTCCATTCAGTACTTGAAAATATGCCCACCTTTTCTTACACTCATCCTTAAATAGCAATTCTGGCATAATTGTTCTACTACTACATGTAGATTGCTACTGTCTGAAAAATTTTTAATCTATGTATTCATGCATTTATGATAACAGCTATTAGCCAAAATTAATAAGAAGTCAGTTGCTAGTACCCACAGGATTTAATTGTTATTTTCAAGGAAGAAGCTGCAAATTTAGTTTCTGGCATTGTTCCTTGATCAATTAGTTCTGTTTCAGTTCATTTCAGTATTTTCATATGTAAGTGGCCATAACTCCTTTTAAGAGTTATCTTTCAAAGCTAATGAATGCATGCATAGAAGTGGAGTTAGTGAAAGAGAATAGCATGCATTTACCTCTAGATACTGTACTTTCACTGAAAATGCTCTTTGAATTGAGCCATCAGATGTAATACAGGGTTTGTATGAGATTATCGCAGTTCATGCCTGCCCTTAACTAGACAACAGGTACTTCATCTGTTGATTTCTAAATTGACTTTTGATGGGATAGTGAATGTCCTTGTGTCCTTTCTTCCCCTGGACTGAACTTTACTGTAGAGAGTAAATCTGTCTTGAACCAGAGACAGGGCTCAGTGATATCAGTGAGATGTTAGAAGCCAAGACAGAATCTGTTGCTGGATGGTGAGTTCCTGAACTGAGCAGTCTAATCCTTGATCACTCTGAGGAAACACATCCGAGTCCTTCTTTACATAATTGTTAAATTTTGGTTTAGAAGAAAGTATTTTTGCCTTGGCATTGTATCTTCTCTTAATACCTACTATCCCCCTGGATGACTGCCTTTTAATTTCACTACCTAGTATTAAGAAAGACTTCCCTAGAAGATGAACAGTATATACTGCAGCCAAAGCAAAGGTCTATTGCATCCATAAAACCAGAACTACACTAATCAGGATTCAAGAAATATTAGGTTTCTTTTTAACTTAGACATAAGAACAGTAACTAACAATAAGTGTAAAAACATTTTTGCACCCTGTAGCCCTGTAAAAACTGTAATGCTTTAGGGAATAAGCTTCAGGTCTTCAGCTAACTGTGCCTAGGCCAACCCTGTTAGGCCCCAGTTGTTGTCTGTTAGGAGCATCACCAATTTTCTGTGAGAACTTGCAAAGTAAACTGGAACTTGTTACATGGCATTTCTTGCCAGGATGTACAGTTTTGAAAGCATGGAGTATTTAAATGTTTGAAATATGGATGTATCTTCAAAGCAAAGGCTCCAGAATTATAAGTAACCTGGTCATGGACAATTATGGCTCACTGAAAATATTCAACCTTTAATAAAATGAGAAGCCACTGGGAAGAGAAGAAAGAGCCAGGCAGCAGGACAGGGAACGTGCCACAGCAACTGGCCTGAGCATTCCAAAGAACCTCTGCCACTACCAGAGGCCCAGGACTCATACATGTCAAGAAACAAACATTTTAGAAAAGGGAAAGGTCCCAGACATTTTGCCCACATCAGTGTACGACGTGGAAGAGTTCCGGAGGCTGCTCCCTACGCTGGGGTGAAGGTGACTGATGAGGGGGCGAGCACAGTACAAGGGCTCATACTGAATGTTGAATATGGCTGCTAAAGACTCACTACTTACAATGCCCACCGAGAGCAACTAAAAATGAGGAAGGATTAAGTATTAGCATGAAAGGCACCAGTGACTGTCAGTCTAGGTAAATTTTTCTTTGGAGTTCAGACTGACCAGGCTTATCAGTCTTGTAAACATCACAGTGGTATTTAGGTGGTATTAGTAGTATTTAGGTGTTAGACATCCTTGTACATATATTCAGTTGCTGCTATATCAGTTTGTTTCTTAATATTATTCTTTTCAATGGTTTTAGCCCTACATGCTGTACTTTTAAAACAGATATCTGCAAGATTTTGCTTCATATCTGACCACAGTCTTCATACTGCAAAGATAAAGAGGCCAATTCTCATTTCCTTTTTATGTTAGAGCTACAGGCAAATATCAAGAAATCTGAATAAGCTGTGGTCTAAGGCTAAGCAAACTGAACAGGACATGAGAAACTATGACATGAAAAATAGACAGACATGACAGATAACAATGTGAGAAGATGCCAAATGTTAGTTAGCACTTTGAGGACTGTCAGGCATGCCTAGGTTTTGGAGGTGGTAAATGAGGAGGTAAGTGGGACCTGAAGCTGAACATCACAGACAGCTGGAGGGGAGCATTTTAGACCTTTTGGGGAGAACAGCTTTACATGATAAACAGCACTTAGGCCACCTTGTTAGTTGACCATGTAATGCTGAGATTACCTAGTTAGCAGAAAAAGAAATGTCAAATTTAACTATGGATGTAGCAAGACTGAGCTCAGTGGAAAAAATAATAATCTGTAATTATTTGGGACAGTGCTGGAGTGCAGAAATGATGGTGAAGAGGAGGGTAAAGTAATGGGAAAAAGGGCAATAAAATACATAAATGATGTGTTTGGGTATGTCCAGGGATATCTCCTGTGCTTCACTGCAGCTGGAGGAAGACAATAAAACTGAGTTGCTCCAACCACAACACATGCTAATTCTGCTGCCATGATCAGGAGGAACTGGGGGTCAATGGAGTGAGGCACTTTCCCTTGCTAACAAGGAAAAACCCAGGACAGATGGATTGAGCAACCTGATATCACACTGTCAATGCCTGGTGCAGGCCTGAAAACACCAGCATCCGCCTAAAGATATTTTGACTGTTTTGGCCTTGTCTGCATTGATAGATGTCTAAAACACAATTTTGCTAGGTATTCCTCACTGAAATTCGTGTTTCCTGGATATGGTAACCTGACTTACACACGGCACTCAAGACATGTTTTACAATGATAGTTCATACATTTCCCTTCCCATTGTACTCACTTGAATTTGTTTTAAGTGCAGACATAAGATGTTTGACGTTTCAACCAGTATCTCAGCAAACACCATAAACTCAAGGGTATATTAAAATATAACATATGGTGACCTTCTGACATCCATTACCAAGTTAACACTTAAGATCCTGTTTCTGCCATAGCACAATAGCTCTTCCAGATATGGAATTATTCAAGATATCAAGAGTTAGGTAATTCTAAAATTTCTCTTGTCAAAAATCAAGGTGAACTCATCTAAACTCTTTTCATAAAAAAAAAAAACAAAAAACAAAAAACAAAAAACAAAAAAACATGGAGTGAAGAGGAAATACCTGAATTCTCCTCTACCTATGTTTCAATTAAAGATAATAAAGAGATTTTAAGAGAATAAAACTTCTCCTTTGAAGGACAATGAGAGTGAGTGTACATTTCCCTTGAGAAGGTCTTTATTTACAATCTGGTCATATCGATCTTTGAGCAAAACCCTGGAGCAGTAATTATACTAAAAGATGAAGAAAGTGAACACATATTTACAGCTAGTGAACAGTATGATAGACTTATTACAATCTCCAGAACATTTAATAGAAAGGTTTATGGTGAACCCTAAATAGTTGTTCATACTATGTCACGAGCAAAAAAAGCATATATGCTACCTCATCAGAGCACTCACTGAATCACTTGATTTATCATGAAGACACCAGCTGGTGAATTTGTGACTCAGACACAAAATTCAAAATTTGTTTACTCTCATTCCAAACTTGAACTTTTGACTGTATTACTTGTTTGTTGTTAACACAATATAAACCCCCACAGCCCCGACATTTGCTGAATAGGTCAGATTCTCTCTGGTTAATTTGTCGTACTTCAATGAAACATACTGAGGTTTTTCAGTGCTAGCATGAAAAACTAAGTTGCTTTTGTAAACGTACATCAGTTTGCTCCAGATTCAGTGTAAAGACAAAGCAGAATCCTTTGGCATATGGGGAACATTTTTTTCAGCCAAATAAATAATATTTGATATCCTCTTGGGTTAAGACAGATTGGTATGAGATGAAATATAGAATGTTTGCAAAGGTCTGTAAGATCAAGGCATAGAACCAATAAAATAAGATTTTTATTAGTTGTTTTATAAAATAGATGTTTTCCCATGTACCTAAGACATGTTTCTTCTTTATGCTATGCTGTGACCCTTTCAAAGCATAAGAATCAGGCTCTGAACTTGAGTTTTGGCATAAGTCTGAGATATACATACATACATACAAATTACCTCTTCCCAAATCCCTTTCCTCAATATAACCCACTACCTTTGCTTATATAAATAATTTTTGTCTTTTCAAAGTCTTTAGTTAGAAAAGTGTAGTAGTTGTTCTGTGCTTTAATCATTATACCTGCACATCTCCTCAACATTTCACCTCACCTATACAGATTAAACTTCTGCCTTTTAAAATCAACAAAACAGAACATTTCCCACCTCTGTGTCTTTCTTTTTTTCCCCAACTCAGAAATGGATCAAGGCCATGGAGTAAATAACATAAATAAAAGAGAAAGCAAATAGTAACTTTTTTTCCAGTAAATACCCCTGCTATTCTGTAAAATACCTGTAATAGCAATATTTTTTTTTCTTAAAAGTCTATCTGATTGCTCTTCCATTAAGACAAGATGTAGGAGGACTTCTCTTTCTGCTGAAGCATCTGCTGACCCTTGCTTCCCTTGCTTAAAAACTTGCTCTTTCTTTTCCATGTGCCCTTCTGTCCCATGATGTAGTTTGATGCTGACTTCCTATGTTTCTGTAGAAAACAGAACAGAGGTCTGTGTGGTGAGAATTGCTCTGGTTTCTAGAAAGCTTTTTCTCCTCCATTATAGGACATAACAAAAGGATTCTGAAAATTTCTAATTCTATTCTAGCTGTAATGTTTCCTGAAATTAATACAGATTTTGAGGTGGTGATTGTTAGTTTAAGTGGCTTTGGCCTCATTAGAATGTAATGAATTTTCAAGGTTAGTACTGTATCATGTAGGTAGTAATAATAAATAATTTCCTTGTCAGCAGGGAGTCAATGAATATTTTGGGACTCCATCTGCAGACTATTTGGCTAGCAGGAATGCACTCTACATATACTTTGCTATTGATGTGCCTGTAAAACTCCTGTTAATTATAATGGGGATTTATAAATGGACATCAAAGGCCAGTTTGTGAGCTCTCTGAAGCCCTGATACTGCAAAGGCTTATAAATGTGTTTAATTTTCACACTGTTAGTAGTACAGTTGAAATCAATGTGACTTAATATTGGCTACATGCTGAGTGTTTGTAGGATTGGGGGCTGGTAGTGATTTTATACAGAATTTACGTAACTGGCCGCACTAAGTTTGATTGTTGTGATTTGCATTAAAGTAATTGTCAGAAAACTATGATCTGAAGGGGGCACACAATCCTAATTCTAAATAGATTTGAGATCACTGCAAAGCTTTACATTGAAAAGAAAGACTTTTGGACAGCAGGGCTTTTTAGAGGGGTAATTGGGCCATGTATAACAGAAACTTAAGTTATGCAAAAATAGAACAATTTACAAAACTTACGGATTTACAAAAAGGTCACAAAAATATTAATTTAAAATATCTTAGTTCTTTTCACAGGTGTTACCCAAAGTTGCTTTTGTTTTTTTTTTAATTGAAATGTAGTCCTAGATTTAGTAAATCTCATCCTGTGAAATGCATTCTATGTTACAGTTTTTTACACAACACAATTTCAACATAACTTATTTAGTCAGGACAGTCAATGAAAAGATCAGATCTGACCTTTTTGATATGACCACTGCTTGCTAACATGTTTCTGTAATAAGCAGAAGATATTAAATAAATATGTTTATCAGAGAGCATTGAGGGCAACAACAGGGAAACTTCATTACTTAAGAGTCCCCACTATATGAAAAGTTCCAGACAATTAAAAGAAAAAAACAAAACAAAACAAAACAAAACAAAACAAAAATAAAAAAAACCAAAACAGAAGGCAAAACAAAAATTAATGAAAGAAAATATCTGGGATTGAGCAGAAATATTCCTCTGCATCTTGCATTTTAAAATCAGGGACTTCAAAAAATTAAACCTCTTCTCACATCATAAAATGCATGGAGGAGAAATCTAAGTGGGCTTCAATTTCTCACACAGTGGAGGCAAGGCGTCCCTTTGTCCTTGCTCGGTTAGTGCATCCCTGTGCTATTTGTCTTTGTCAGACCTATGCATTTGAGTACCTGCACTCCTAAGTCCCAGTTTGGGCTGTGCTCCTGTGCTAAATGGATGTACTGTGGGATATTGACTACTGCGAGTTTGACAAGGCTGCCCTTTTGACAAGGTGAAAGAGGTCATTATATTCACCTCTGGGATGCAGCCAATATAAATCTCATTCTTAAGGAGACACAATGTGTTCAGAAGCTGAGCCACAAGTCCAACAGCCTCCTGGATACTCCCTAAGCAACATAGATCTTAAAAATTATTAAAATGTAGTCAGGGTCACCCAAGTATGATAGGCAACAATCAATACTATTTATTGTTCTCTGTGGTATAATGTCTGTATCTAGGACAAATACAGGAGATGTATCTTGGGGCTTTCTGTGACAAACAAGTGTTGCTGTTTGATGGGAAAATCATGAGTGCCAGAATGTCAGCCCATCCATAGGGGAGATGAAAACATATGCAAATGAGCAAACCTCCACAAACCAGTGCATTTCTTAATCTTCTTCATCTGTCCCACCCCTTTTTATGGTTAAGTGAATTATTGCAGCCCTAAAGCTGTAGAAATCCTAGCACAGTTGCCACTAGAGACTGGGGCTGAATCCCAATGAGTGGAAAGCACTGATTAAATGACAGAACAGTCGTTTCCGTTCCAGTAACTCCAGTGGCCAGGCATTGTGAGAGCAAGGACTTTGAATGTCATTGAGCTAAAGGAGCTTTCATACTCATTACCATTCTTTGCATATTCAGCCACACAAGGTGGGTCCTGGGCTTTGTGGTCTCCTTAATACTCTTTTCAGGCTGCACAAAATTCAGAGAATTTCACTAAAGAATCCCATATGGCACCAAGGAACCTGGCCCACTTTTACAGTCCGCTGGCAACTGAAGTTCTGCTACAAGGAAATAATTTTGATGCCCAAAGGACAAAGCTGACTCAAACACAGCAAAACATTTATCACCTCTACAAAAGCTTTATGTTGCAAAAAGCTCAGAAGCACAGATAAATGATTATTTACAGAACCATAGAACCTCTCAAATATTTGCCAAACAAATACCAAATTTTAAGAAGCTTTTTGCCTACCTGTTATTTACTATTTAATAGTTTCCTGCTCTGAAAAAACATAATCCAAAACAATTATGAAAGTGCGTAAATTTTTATATAGATCATGCATCTCCCATAAGCCCTCAGGAAAACTCTTTTTGAAAGAGGCTGCATATCTGTGATTCGGACACCTAAAATCTTCAATATGGATTTTTTATCACAGATGTCTATTGCCTTGCCTTTGCAGTTATCTTGCCTATGTGGCTATTTTTGGCAAATTGTGGCACACAGTCTATTTGTAATATCTCTACATTAAGTCTAAATAATCACTAATATAAGTAGATCTGCCAAAGAACTGATCTTAATGAGACCTAAAATAGTCTACACCACAAAATAGGATGCAGCCTCCAAAGGAGCAAAAGTCCTTGAGTTTGGGCCTACTGAAAGAAAATGTCAGACAAATCCCAAAGCTTCTTTTTAACCCAAATTATCCTTTCTTAAGAAATTGATGCCAAATATTTCTGCTAGCAGTTTCTCTCATATCTCTCCCTTGTTTTAAAGGGAGAAGAAGGAAGCGGAAGCCTGCTGTTGGCACTCTGCATAGCAATGAATTGATGGTTGTCTGTGCAAGATGCTGACTAGTACATTTGTCATATGTAGGAAGGTATATTCTTACCTTTTGATCAATCTCTAATAATTTTATTTTCCAGATATTTTCTTTTTTATTTCCCTCATATTTCATGTGAACATGTCTTAACATAAATCTCTAATATTTTTTTATGCATAGGCATTGACAGTCATGTGTAAGTAACACATATATATTAAAATGTCCTCTATCTTTCTGCCTGTTTTGCAACTGCCTTCCTGAAAGGCTCTATGCAGGCTGCTGTCAGAAAATCTTACTTCAGATTGTTTAGTATTCAATTCGCTACTCTTTGGCTTAATCCTCTTCACTCTCTTCTATTAAAAAGGGGATTAAGCATTTCTAAAAATAAAAATAAATGTTGAAAAGTTTGAAAAGGTGATGCAAGTAACTGTGAGTGACTAGCAGTTGAAAGAGTTCAAACATTCTCTAATTAAACACCAGTGCCAAAGTATGTTAAATGATCCTAGGAGTGGAGCTCTTCTGGGATTTGTAAGTACTCATTGATACAGCCAACCTGCACACTGGCACTGGAAGAGCAGCTATGTCCCTATATTCTGCCAGAAAGAAGGTTGGAGAGTTAGACAATATTTGAAAAGTGACTCAATGGGGGATGGACAGAGTATGGAGCTGAAAGTTTGAGCCCATTCTCCTTCCTTTAACTTGTCAAAATAAGCCCTGTAATATATTGCTCCAAGCCTATTCATTTCTGATCCAAATGGAAACCAAGCTGCTCAGCAGAAAGTTCTCATAAAATTCAAACTTTATCTGTCCACAACAAATTAACTTTTTTAAGACCATAATCCTTATTTCTGTCCCCAACATTTTTTTTGTAACATACTATCAATCCCCAGAGAAAGTGGAAGCTTAGGGTATTTACTTGGGCTGTTAAAGAAAGTTTTGGAGATGTTGGTAGACATCTCTTCTACCCAGCAGATATTGGAGACAAATGCTGTTAACACAACTGTAATTGCTTTTACATTGCACTCCCAAGTTCTTGGGTTACACATGCTCTTCTAACACAGAAACCTTTGTTTCACAGGAAGGAAACTGAGGAAAGACGAGTGATGACCCAACATATGGGGGATTTTAGCCAGTTCCAGCTCTTTGTGCTTCAGTCACACCCCTGCCTTTTTCTGCAATTTACCCTCATTGATGTCGAGATGAAAAAAGGTTTCATAACCTCTAGTAAATTATGTATGTTTTCATTTGTGTTTTTACACAGTTGGAAAAATAGGTAACAAACAAAAATAGTTAAGCTGAAAATTATTAATATGAAAAACCCCTACGCACTTCTCAGCATTAGAGAGCACTTTTCTGTTCTTGCATCAGAAGAATACAGTATTTAATATGTGCATTTTTAGAGCTGAAGAACACTCTTTAATGCTTAGATATAATACAGAATAAGGATTACTAAAGATTATGAGAAGGTATACAATGAGAAGATGAAGGCTTAAAATTTTATGCTGGTGAAGTGTAAAATTCAGTGGAAGATGTACCCAGGATTCATTTCAGACACTTCACTGAAGATTAAAAATATTATAAAGCATCAATTGGAGGAAATTTTAAGCTAAATATCTAAAAACAAATTATTTAAAGCTGTGTGACTTCAGAGAAACATCAGTTAGAGAGAGATATAAAGGTCTGACCAATAACAATGATGTTCTAAAAAAGGAGAATACGGAAAAGAAGCAGCATGTACATAAGGCCAGTTAAAATGTTACATGAGATCACCCTAATGACTATGAGGTTATTGAAAACGTCATGATCTGTTTGATGGAGTTTCTTGAGAAAGACACAGGCTCTGAAAGGTACTTTTTTTGTAGTTAACTGGCTTGAGCTAGCCAAACTGAATCTCTGTTCTGGACAAAATGTTTGTGATGAGATTTTGCTTAGCTGTGATTTATCTCTGTCTTTTAGACATCTTAGAACATTTATAGTCACGTCTGTTTTGTCATTAAAAATTACAAAAATCAGAATATATTCAGAGGAAGATTAGAGTTATAAAGAAGATGAAAATTTATTTTAAGAGGAAAGACTGAAAAGAGTTTGATTGCTGTGCTCACAGACTTGTTAAAATGTTTTGTCCAAAATTTGACTCCTTTAACACCTTGCCCCTCTTTTTCATGACTTCAGCGTATGAAATTTCTACATTCCTTGAAGATATATTTGAATGGCACTGGGAAAATAAAATGATCAATACTCAAATCATTCTGTAGATTTGTATCTCCATGCACAGGGACATGTAGACCTTTTGTGAATGTATATATTTAGGCACAAATATAGTCATATATTTATATATATTTAGGCTGAATTTGGTACTTATGTGAATGCATAAGTAATGTGGCATGATTTTAGGAGGTGAGGCTATTTCAGCCAAGCAGGAACAAAACATTATGTTTTATAAGTCTCCTATGCTAGTATATCCCTAAATTGTTGATTTTATTGATACATTTATCTGAGAAGTATAACATTATAATTATTATGTAACAAAAATTCTTTTTTTTTTTTTTCCAAAGAGGAGAGGAGAGGAGATGAAATAGCCACAAGCTCTTCTTTAGAAAATATCCTATTGTTTAGGTTTTAAAAGTACCATAATATCAAGTGTACTTCTAAAATCACAGTGCGCTTTATGCAAACATTACATTTAAAAGAACTGTAAAATAATCTATTTCTGCCTCCCAAAAAACTCACCTTGTTGATGGCATAGAACCAAAATACAGAATGAAATTTTAAAACACATTCCTGTGTTTAAGAACAAAATTTATGCATAGGAGAAGAGAGAGGAGTGAAGCTAGTGGGGTACAGCAAGGAGGGCAGGACTCAAAATAAAGATCAGAAAGGAGGAAAAAAATCAGTCCCTAATGGAAGAAGTAATGGTTGGAAACCTCTGGATGTGACAATAAGTTTTATTTACTGAGGACAATGGGGTAATTCTGAATGCCATTCTACTTCAAGTTGAAGCAAAGAAACCAATAGTAGTACCTCTTTAAGATTAACTGTAAACAAGCACAACAAACTTCCATTTTCCTTGAATTCATTAACTGGTACGACTGGCTAAATTCACAGAGAAATCCAATGAAAAATAAGCAAAATAAGGGTGATTTACTTATTTTCCCTTTCAAATGCTGATGTCTTCCTGTTGGAAAATTTCTGTATATCTATCTGGAAAGAAGAAAAAAATACCAAAAAATTTCCAAATTTTGAATCATTTTGAAAACTCAACCAGACAATTAACAAGAATCTTAGATAGATTTTGTTAAGCTAAACCCCAAATTTATCAATATAATCAACAATTTCTGGATCGTATTAGCATAACAGACAGAAAGTGTCTATGCTGTATCTGAAAGCCTTGTGGTAAGGCTGTCATACTAACCTGTGGATCTACATCTCACAAAATTGACCAAGAACCCGATTTTTAAGAGCATGATAGAAGTTATGATGAGAATTTCCAATAGCATTTGAAAAACTTTTCATAATCTGTACACCTTAATTTTTCTACAGAACAATAATACTGTTTGAGGAAAATTGTTTTGTCAGAAAATGCACTAGTAACTCAATTAATGCCATTTCCTTTGTTAACTACAGTTTTGTTGTGAAGATCTATACTCTTTGCCTAATCATATCCTATCACCCTAGGAGAAAAAAAAAATCATCTGTTAAATTGAGTCTTTTTCAAAAAGAGAGAATTTATCCACTGTCCTACTTGATGCCAATATTTAAGCAAAATCATGAGAACATAAATCAGAAACCCAAGTAACAGCCGTTCAGCTGACAGATCAGGTAGGAGGGAACGCTTAGTCACAGTGATTAATAGGTCTTTTCAGGAAGCACTTAGATACCATGGTGATGGGTGTTACAGCAAATCCTCAGATAGTCCTTGATGACTTCATATGGTCTAATTCCTTTTTGATAGTAAAGGGAGGGTAAAAATTAGACTTCTAAATTGCCTGTTTGATATTCACATGGAAATAGACTGAACAAACTACCATGACTACAGGGGTCTAGGTTGAGACTGTCATTTTCAAGGACACTTGAAAGGACAGCTTCTAATTTCCTCAGATGATTTTGGGACTCTTGCTGAAGGTCTCATCTTGCAATCTGTTATGCACAACTGCACATAGGTAAATACCTTCAAATTTTTTACTAGTTTATTGTGCAAGCATCAAGCTTTTATGGATTGAGGCTTAAAACAATAATAATTAAAATGCCCTGGTTAGAATCCTTAGGCAAAGACTATGAAAGGGAAATGTGCAGGGTTTTTGGATCAAAAAGATGCCTATGCCTACAGGGAGTCCTATGCCTGGCTGCATTCTGACAAATTCACGGTGGTCCCTGAAACCTCTTTTGACTATGCCACAACTTCGGCAAATCACTCTTGTTATTCTTATTGAAAGAAAAATCAAAGACTGTGGGAAAGCAGTCATTACCTTAAGGGAGAGTTATAGCTGCTATTCCTCCTGTCCCTCAGCAACAGGGAATGCTTCTCATTTTCAGCACTGGTGAATATGTTTAGTGCCCCAGAGATCTCCTTCCACTTTTCATTTTCCAATGGAAAGAGCAGCTAATTCTAGCCCTTCCTCTCAAAAGCAGAATAATTGTTTCCTATACAGCACTCCTAATCCTTAAAATTTTCTGGATCACCACACTGGCTAAAACAATACCTGCCATTTCCACTTTGAAATTATACTGTTGTAGCATTTAAATTTGCCTCAAATGAAACCCTGTTAAGAAGAGAAATATTTTTAATAGGTTATCTTGTAAAGACTATCATATTAATAAGACTATTAATTAGAGAGAGAAATAATTAAACAAACCTTTTTTTTTAAAATAAGTTTTCTAAACAAATTAGAAAACTAAAAGTCTATTGGCATCTTGCCTTTCAATTTAAAAAATGGATTAATTTCTTTGGACACATAGCATTGTTGACCTGATAGTGAAATGTAATTGGCAGATTTCCACTGAAGTGAATGTAATTGTTGATTATCACCAGCAGTGGGTCTAACTTTTACATCTTAGCTGCTCTAGAATAATTACTCTAGCAACACTTGTACAGAGAACCAACACAACCCTCCAATTTTATCAGAAAGAAAAGGGAGTTACTAAGACTTCTTGTGTTTATAAAAGCTTTGTGTAAAATAGAGTGCAAAGTCTAAGTAAGTCTTATAGTGTATGCCATAATATTCCTGTCTCCTGGCTGACTCAACCTTTTTCAAGGATATTTAAGTGCTGGCATGTGATGCTAGAGTTTTTTTTGAAGGGTCAGATCACACAGTGAAACACCAATGAAGAAGGGATCAAGTGAGAACTTCCAAAGCTTCTGAACACCAGAAGTTTTACTGGGGGGCCATATCCTCTGTGGTATGGACTCATGCTCTTCTCCGGCTGGAAATTATGATCTCAGTCTTAGAGGTCTTTTCCAACCTAAATGATTCTGTGAAATGAGCAGTTGCTTATTCAACAAACAGGACTCACAGGCTTTTGGAGATCACATCTTTTGAATATATTTGGTCATTCATTCATTTGTTTAATACATTCCCTTCAAACTTCTATCTTTCAATCCATTCTATTTTAATTTGTGCTTGGCAGGAACAGCTTTTCAAAATCGTGAAATGCTTGAGACCAGTCTTATCCTTAGGTCTCCTCACCTTAAGAAGTGTGGAACTGCTTATCACCACTGGAACTCACAACTGTATGAGAAAAATTACTTTTTCATAAGGGCTGAACTTTTCCATAATTTCTGTGAAATTATGCATTTCTTTAGGAAGAGAAACTTCATGTTTGACTCTTACCATGATTCTATGCCTCTGGTTAGAAAAGTTCTCTGGAGGTCATCTGTTCCAACTCTCCATCCCCAGGCTAAAACAATTATTGCTTTAGCATCCCTGACAGGGGTCTGTGTAGCCTGTTCCCTAGACCACAGTTTATGCAGACTCTTAGCACTTTCATTATCAGTCTATTTCAGTGATTTGCTATTTTTAAAGTCACAAAGTTTTCCTAATGTCACCGAAGGCTCTTATGCTGCAACTTCAGTTCATGTGTTCTTGACCTGTCCTCCGCACAGATAGAAAGCAGATTGGGTTTTGTCACTATGTAAGAGCCTTTTGCATATTTCAGAAGTGGTATCATGTTTCTTTTCTGTCTCCATGTCTAGACTAAAAACACACAGTTCTTTCAAACTTTCTTCCTTCATACGCCATGTGAGTAGGGTTCAATACTATTTCTGATGATTTATGACTTGGGGTCTCTCTACCTATATCTTTCTTTTAGTTTGATGTTTGTGAAAGACCCAGCAGAAGCTGTACTAGCAGTAGAAGAAGGAAAATATACCTAATTATATTTCAGGTTTGGTTAATGCATTTCACTGTGCTGTTCTGTACTCTGAAAACTACAAAACATGTTTGATGCATGTTCTGCTAATGTTCCTTAGCTCCATTTTTACAGTTAGGTAGTCAGCTGGATTAAGAAATATTCCAATCAAAAGGCAGAGTCTTGCATTTATGTTTATTGATTTTTTTTTCTCTTTCCCAAATAATTATTCAATTTGACAAAATTGTTTTGATTTTGGAATCTGTCCTGCAATTTATGTTTACAACTTCAAAAATTATATGGTATGTCAATTTAATAAATCTCATTTCTGCTTCCATCATCTAATTTGTTGCGTATTGGAAAGTACTACATCTCTGCTGAAGCATATCCTTCCATTTTACACTCTTAACTGTCTCTGCTTTATATAAGGTTTCCTATCACAATCTATAGCGGGCTTTTTCAAATACCACCATCTGCTATAAATTCAGCTATGAACTATTTATTTCTGAAAAATCACTTGGGTCCTAGAAATGTGATCACTGAATTATTGAGGTTGAAAGGGACATTGGGAGGTCATTTAGCCCAGCCTCTGATCAAAGCAGAGTGGACAGTGAATTCAGACCTGATTGCTTGGTTTCCACTGTTCACTTGAGTCTAGAAAACTTCCAAACACAGGAATCCCATAGCCTCTCTGGGAATCCTGTTCCAGTGCTTAATTACCCTCACAGAGTAGATCACTATCCTTATATCCTCTCAAACTTGCCTTGTTTCAATTTATTGTGATTGTGTATTCTTTTCCCTCTGTTCATGCTGTAGAGGAACTGGGCTCTTCTTATTGGTAGCCTCTTCTTATGTAATAGAAAGCTGCTGCTTTCCCTCTGCAGGCTGAACAAGCCTCACCTCTCAGATTAAGTGCCCCACCCTCAACCATTTTCGTCACCTTCTGCTGGACACTGAGCTCTGGACTCTGCTGCACTCTTTCTGCTTTACTATAGAATCATTGAATTCCCAGCATTAGAAAAGACCCACAAGAACCATAGAAATCCAGCCCTGGCCCTGCACAGGACCATTCCAAGAATCATAAGTACCTGAAAGTATGTTGTCCTGGTTTAGGGTAAATTTGGAAGGAAAACCTCCAAATGGGGCTCCTCTGGAGAGCAAACCCCAAATGGCCCCTCCCCCAGCCGGTCCAGGAAAAAAAAACTTCCTCGGAGAAAAGTGGAAAAAACTATTTATTTAACAAAAAAAAACTGCCCACAAGCATAAGAAATTAACAATACGAAACAATAAAACCTCTCACTGCTCCGAAGAGAGATGGTGAAACTGAGAGTCCTTGCTGGGAGTTCGCTCGTCTCTCTCTCTCAGTTTTTATCAGTCCCAGCCCCTTCGGCGCTGGAGAATGCCGAGGTCCAGGCCCCGGTGGGCCACAAGTGCAGCTCCTGGTGCTCCTCTGGTTTTTTCAGTCCACAGCAGATTTAAACAGTCCCAAGAAAAAAGGGAAAAAACAGTCTAGGAAGCTTTTTTCTTGCCCCAGCTAGCTAAACTACCTAAAAGGAAAAAAAAAACCCTCTCTCTGGTGTCCGTGCGCTCGGTGAACACACACTGACCAAGGACGAAAAAAAAAGTGCAGAGGAGTGAATAGTTTTCAAAACAAACTGCGCGCTTCTTCTTTCCCTGCTCACTCTCAGAACCAGTCTTAAAGGTACAGAATACACAGCATACACAGAACAGACGATTGGTGATACAGGCATCATAGTCACCCTAGGACATATGTCCAAGTACTTCTTGAACTCTGTCTGGCTTGGTGCTCTGACCACTGGTGCCCTGTTCCAGTGCCCAGCTGCCTTTGGCATGAGGAAACTTTTTCTAATATCCAACCTAAACTTCCCTTGACACAATGTCATGCCATGCTATCACTGTCCTATCTGGTCAGTGGAGAGAAGAGATCAGTGCCTGCTCCTTTGCTTTCCCTTGTGAGGAAGATGTAGACCATGATGAGTTCTCTCCCCTCTATCCTTTTCTGCACAAACCAAGTGGCCTCAGCCACGTCTTGTAGGCCATTTACCATCTTCTTTATAAACACTTCTTTTACTGAGGTCCTGAGAAATGACTGAAACACTCCTGATGGAGTCTCTTAACTGCTAAATAAAGGGCAATAATCGCTTCCCTTGATCTACTGGCTATGCTCTTTTTACTACAGCTCAGTATGCAATGAGCTTTTCTGCCAGGGCACAGAGATGACACATATTTGGCCTACTGCCCACCACATCCTTTCAGCAGAACTGTTTTCTGGCAGTCAATCCCTGGCTGATCCCCGGCAGCAGGGGGTGAGTGTGCCTCAAGCACAGGACTTTGCAGCTGTCGTAGCTGGATTCCATAAGGATCTTGTTATCCCACTTCTCTATCCTTTCTAGATGCCTCTTGACTGCAACCCTGTTCTTGAGCATATCAATTGCATGTACTATCTCAAAGTTATCTACAAACTTGAAGAAGACACACTTCATCTTGTCCCACAGGTTATTGATAGTAAACATGATAAATTCCCTGTTTATTCTCTGAGGAACTCTACCAGTCTCCACGCAGATTATGAACCACTACCTTTTGAACATGATCATGTGTCCAATTTTTTACTTACCTGGTCATCCATTCATCTGGACCATAATGCTCCAACAAAGACACTGTGGCAGATGAGCTTCAAAGCCCTGCTAAATACAAAGTAAGCATTTTCCATCACATGCACAGATCTAGGAGACTTATCATAGAAATAAATCAGGTTTATAAAGAATAGGTTGCCTTTAGCAAATACATATGGGTCATCAGGGTCACCAGAAATATTTCTAAGGGAATTTGCTCCGTGGAGAGCTGTCCTAGGTATCAGAGAGAGACTGACTGACTGACCTGTAAACCCCTTCTTGCTTTTTAGAAAGTGACTTTAACATTTGCCCTTCTCCAGTCCTATTGTATTATTTCTGAAATCAAAAAATCAAAGCAATCAACACATTATTCAAATCTGGGATCTGGGGAGTAGTTGGGTCGATACAGAGGCATAAAAAATTCTTGTTCACACAGAAAAATTCTGGCTCGCTCTTGATTCCTTTCCTAACACTCTATTTACTTTTCTTGACTGTCACTGCATTAAAGTATTCATATAACTATCTGTGTTGTCCCAAGGATGCATTCCGCTGCTTTAACATGCTGCTCTGATTCCATCTATGAAAATCTGATTGGTTTTGATACTGCACTTCGATTTACATTTATCTTCACTGACTTCTGTTTGTCATTGGTGTCTCAGGTATTTGATTGCGTGAGACTTCTTCAGTCTTCACAGCTGGTTTTCATTTACACCATTTACCAATTTTGTTTCATTGCAGACATTGACAACTTACTATCAATTTTTCTTTCTCAATCTTTTCTTAAGTTTTCTTTGATCCAAACAAAGATTTCATTAAGATTCCATTCATAAATATCATATACTTCAACATCTGATCTTTAATAATTTTTTTTCTTTTTTACTGTCTTTTAAGCACTTCTTCCTTTGTATGGGAACCTTTTTTTGTGCCCCTCCTACAGAGTAGAACTGATCAAAATATACTAAAAAATAGACTAATTTTGATTGGAAAACAGAGAATATTGTGCATACGGAAAAAAAATCCCACAGAATTTAGTTATATAATATAATTAACCTACTTAGAATTAGAATAATAGGCTTTATAGAAACCCTTCTATAAGAAGTACTTTTAGAAATACTTTGGATTACTGGTGTATATGTTCAGGTTACTAGATTTAAATTTTATTTTGACAGAGGACAAGTTTTTGTTTCTGAAAGGTTATCTGGTGATACCATTTTGGATTTTAAAAGCTAATGCAACTCCACACTTGCCTAAAATATTAAATATGGACTCTCAAATATGATATTGGATGAATTCTGATTTAGAGGTAAAAGCATTATCTACTGCATAATAACATCATCGTTTTAGTATAAGTTCTTGGTGAAGTAAATAGAATTTTTTTATTGACTTCAATTGGATTTCACCTCTCAATAGCTCTTAGAAGCTTCTTTGCCACATAACAAAAGCAGTTGCTGACCTTGTTTACCATGGTAGATATCATGAGATTTCAGTGCTAGGTGATACAGCTTCAAATTTAAATTCAGTCACTGGCTGTAGAAGGAACAAAGTGTTGCATTGACAAACGCGACTAGGCAAAAAATGGGTGAACAAAATTGCAGTATGGAGCATAATGATGTTTTTTATTTCTCTCCTTGCTTTTCGCTGTTGAAACCATACCTTAATCTTGATATATTTACTACTATAATTTGGTAATAAATCACAGAGAATCTATGGTGATAATAAATTTTCTGACATTTTCTTAATGTTGGGGGTTCTTAACTATGGATATTGTTACAATTTCATTTTCTGTGCTAGCTCTGAGGATTTTAACAGGAGTATCTTTCAACTTGAATGGTACAGAAGGAGAAACACTGACCTGCTTTTGCAATGAAGATTTTTAGTCAATGGGTGAGAACGAATCACTGAAACGCATCATAGAATGGTTTTGGTTGGAAGAGACCCTAAAGATTATATAATTTCAACCTCCCACTATGGGCAGAGACACTTCCACTGGACTAGGTTGCTCAGAGACCCATCCACCATGGCCTTGAACACTTACAGGGATGGGACACCCACAGCTTCCCAAGTAAAGAATTTCTTCTTAATACCCAATCTAAATCTGGTTTTTTTCAGTTTGAAACCATTCCCCCTTGTCCTGCCACTACATACTCTTGTAAATTTTCTGTCTCCATGGTTCTTGTAGGAACCCCAAATCTCTTAGTCCTTCTTAAAAAGAGAGGTTCTCCATCCCTCTAATCATCTTGGTGACCCTCCTCTGGACTCACTCCAACAGATCTGTGTCTTTCCTGTGCTGAGGACATGGAGCTGGATTCAGGGTTCTAGGTGAGGTCTCACCAGAGTGAAGCAGAGGGGCAGAATCCCCTCCCTGTGCCTGCTGGCCATTCTGCTTTGGATGCAGCCCAGGATACATTTGGCTTTCTGTGCTACAAGTGTACACAGCTGGGTCATGTCCAGCCTTTCATCCCAACAAATCCTTCTCAACAGGGCTGCTCTCGATCCATTCTCCACTCAGCCTGTATTTGTGCTTGGGATTGCCGCAACCCACTTGCAGAACCTTTCACTTGGCCTTGTTTAGCTTTATGGATAATAAATCATTTGTCATCAGTCTGAATCTCAGATAATGGAGTCATGGCTGATGATGGTCGCTTAGGGACAGGGCTTTGAGCACCTCTGTGTTGTTTGTGAATATGACAGCTGTTGGTTATTTTTATGAGAGATACATTGGATACATCAAGAACTAAAGATGCTTTCTCTATACCTGAATATTTCGGTAAGCATTTTATCTGAAATTATCATATCTCATTGTAGAGCACAAAATTGCTATGGAAGATATTATTGCTTTCTTTACGCTTTACACAGTTAGTGTAGGTTTATACTGAGATATTTTCTATGACCTTAAAGAAGTCTACTCTGGATCATTTGGTACATAGTTTTTCCAGCTTTTATTTGGATTCTTCATCCAGAGGGTCCTGGAACAGGCTTCTCAGGGAAGTGGTCAGAGCACCTAGCCAGACAGAATTCAAGAAACATTTGGAAGATGTTCTTAGGCACATGCTATGACTCTTGGGGATGTTCTTGTGTGGGGCCAGAAGTTGGACTTAATGATCCTTGTGAATGCCTTCCAACTCAGAATATTCTGATTCTGTGAAAAACTGTAAGAATGAAAGTAATAAATACAGCCTTTTTGTGGATTGCATCAACACAATTTGTTTTTCTATTTTTAAGAATATTCATATTTTGGTTAAGAACCTGTCAAATCACTCAGTTTTACAGATATAGTTCTCAACTGCTAAATAAACCCCCCTTGCTGTATTATATGATAATAAATAGACATTTCAACCCTCTGGAATGATTTCTTGGTTTCTGTATAAAGAAACACATTGGGTATGAGATAGTGGGGTTTATAAGTACTTTAAGCTATCATATGCTAGCACTGCCAGAAAGAATGCTTACCTCTCACACCTGCTCCCACTTCAGCTCTGTGCAATGAACCACACTGGAGAACTGATGGAGCTGAAAAATAACTGTTTCCTTCTGCTGTGGAAGTTTTCATTTGAATCACTCTTGGTTCCACCACTGTGAAGTTGTGCCTTCTCAAGGGAGGATATGGCATTGACTAGGTCAAGGACTAGGTAACTTAGGGTGCTACTAGGGGCTTACAAAGGTCGAGCTTCAAATGAATGTTTTCTTTTTTACTGAGTGCCTTTCATTTTCTCCATTCATTTTCTGCTTTATTTTGCAGGATTAATTAGCTAATATGGTGCAGTAAAGTTTTTTTGGTTTTCCACTCTAAATTACTCTTAATGTTTTGCATCTGCCTTAAATTAATCATATTTGAATGAAAAGTTATTGGGTGAGGTTTTTTTTTTTTGAATCTGAGAAATTCAGGGACATGTTTCCAACCCTGACTTAGAGGTGAGGGAAGAGAAAAAGGGTGATGGTGGGGGAAAGAGCCTTTGCAGCTGTATAATCAAAGCTGCATCACAGGATGCAGGAGGCAGCACAGCTACCAAGTGTGAATGGTGAACCTGAGTGCCCAAAGCACACCTGCATCTCAGTATGATTAGTACAGCACTCTTAGCTTTAGAGAAGAATTACATTTTTTTAACTGCCTAAAAGGTAGCTGGTGTATATATCATGCTGTGGAGGTGACAGTGCTTCCCCTGAGTTTAGACTAGGCCACTAGTCAGTTATTATGTTGCAAAGACACTCGCAGATGGACCATCTGCTATAATCTTATTCATTAGGATCTTGGTGCAGGGTAAGTCTTATCTGGGGAATCAGATCTTGAGAAAAAGGTGGCTCTCCAGACAGAGATGGGCATCCCCATTCCAAGGGTCCTTGCAGAAATGTCTTCAGCTGGATTGCCTGAGACTCCTCAACCCACTGCTGTGTTCAGTTCTCGCAGTTCATCTGGCACTGTTCCTGTGTGACAACCCCACCATAACCAGGCTCCACTGCAACAGATTATTTCAAGCTACAGACAAAACATCTCCTAATTCTCTTAACTGTCTACAAAACACTGCCCCATTGGACTTATCTACATACAATTTGATCAATTTTGTGGCAGAAACCTCCTGAGAGCCTCTGAGATAGCACATTTCTCCACCCAGGTTGTTAATCAACATATTTAAGCACAGAAATTGGTCTAGGCACTGCAGGGTTTCCTGGGGGAAATCTTCAGGGCAGTCTCAGATTTCCACTAGGAGAGCTTCTGCACCAATTAGTCAAATCCTTAATTGAAAGGGTGGCTAGAAGTTCGGTCAATCACTGTCTCAAGTCAGTCTATTGTCTAAATTACTCCATTATCTCCTCTATGCAGATGTATACACGGGGAGATTCTGGATCACCCAAGGAGTTAATGACTTGAGTTCATCAGGTGTGCACACAGGCACAGCCCTGTTTCTCAGCTACACCACAATTATAACTATAGGACAAACCTGAATTTCATTCTTATTTTTATACTTAAGTTTGATACCTCTTGCTGCAATTAAAAGCTAGGCAACCTGAAACTCAGTATCTCAGTAATTGTAGCATTGCCTGAGGAGTAAGACTCTAAATTATAACCATTTTTAATAGAAATTATTTTAAACAAGTATTTTTTAAATTATATTTTTTATTCTTTTAACAGATTCAAATTGTCCTCATAGATAATGCAAAGTGATTAAAAATAAATAGATATCCTCTAAAAAATTTAAGGCATGACCTATCTTCCTTGTGTAGTAAGGGCTTAACTGAACAATTATGTAAAAGACTTACACATGTGCTTTTTCTTCTCTTTAGAACACTTAATATTATGCCTACAACCTACCAAGCTGAAGAATAACAAAACCTCATCAGAATTTTTACATAAGTAATAGTTCGTACTCACACAGTATTATTAATGTACATTGAGGTTGCTAGCTCACAGTAATGTCTAACTTAACTAAATATTCACTCAGTGAGAACAAACTCACTGAGTTTGAAATGCCAGTCTAATGAACTTATTGTGGTCCTTCCTTTATTTGCATTTATCTTTTTATAGGTCATGGTAAATGAAAGCCAAATGACTACACATATCTTACACTGAAGGTAACTTGAGCACTGTTTATACCTCCATTCTCCTGCCAGAACAACTGAGCTAATCAAGGGTCATAGCTCTACAGTACTACTGAAACAAACCACCAGCTGATTACAGCTAGGAATATCTGAGAACAGAGAAGGGAGGAGTAGTCAAGACATAATTCCCTTGGACATCATTCTGGGACATTGCATCTGGTAATCTCAGTTAATGGGAGGTCATGCTCAATTTGTCACTGAATGTTATAAATTCATATCTATTTTAGTTCCATATCTTCTCCTTTGCCTTTTCAGTACCAATGCAAAGTTAAAATGAAGTAAGAAAGTGAAAACAAAACAAGTCTCCCCCCTGTTAAGTCTCAGCTGTTGGACTGCTTTACCTACGTCTTAAGAGTTACTACAAATACAGGGTCTGGCACGTGGCGCTCCCAAATCACTTTAGAAGCTGTTTTTAACAGGTATTTCTTAAAGAAAAATATCTTAACCAAGGTGATGTTAATGCAGGCTTCTTAATCTCAAGATCTTATTCCTCCCTGCAGAATATCAGCAATTTCTACTGACTTTAAATAGAGACAGTTTGTGTCCTGCAGGGAAGAAAAAGACCTAGGGAGCATTAACTAAAAAAGCTTTCACAGAGAAAACTGTAACTGAGGTCATCTTAATTCAAATACTTTACACTGTGCTGGCCTTAAATGAACTAATTTGAGACCTATGACCTTAACAGAGGGATTTCTCAATTGACATACTTTTAGCTGATGCAAATGCTACCTGAAATAGCCTTAGGAACTTTGTATAAGCATATTACTAAGCATACACTACAGCAAATGTAAAATTCTTCTGGATTTAGTAAAATCAGATATTCACATAGAACTTCTCTGAGGAAAACATCAGATTTTTTTGGTATTAGTAAGTTTTTGAGTGGAAGTAAGAAAGTATATAATGAATTCTGATGCAAGCAGATTAAAAAATAAAATTATAAACCTTTCCTGTGCCATAAAGAAAGTTATGTAAAATCAATGGCTCTGTTTCTCCTGTTAACTAGAAGAGATCCAGAGACTGACCATTGTATGCAAGGCACCAAAATAGCAGCTAGTATGTAACTGAAAAATTTGGAGCTAGCACCATCTTTACAAAAGATTAGGTTTGCAAATATTTTTTAAAATCCAAATCAAAGCCAAGGATCAGGTTAAATGATCAGAGCTTATGTTCAGGAATCAAGCTTCCCAATATGATTTTCCCTTATCAAATATAAGAGGTAGCCATTTGCATGGTGAAGGAGAATTCTGTTTCTAAATTATCAATGTCCCATCGCTTACCCCCCACACCCCCCCAAAGAAAATCAAAAAATCCAAATAGAAAAATTCAGGAAATAAAACCTGATGAAAAAAAAAGAAATCCTTTTTGACCTTTGTAATTGTCTTAATGATTACATCTCAGCTGGCAATGAATATAGAATAGTCGCAGGTGTCTAGTGTGGCTTTTCAGCCAAAGTCTACCAGCCTGGTTCCTTACAGCTACATGGTGTGATCCACACTGGACAGACAAGTTGCTTCAGCTCATTCCTGGATAGGCTGTACTACCTGAGAGCAGGTGACTGAGCTGGGAGGAGTCCCAGGGGGTGAGAAGATAATATGGGGAGGGTGCTGCCACTAGCAAAAGGAAGGAATTATGGCTCTATTGCATCTCTGTTTCCTAGGAAAGTTTCCAAAGTATTTTCCCTTCTCTCAAAGGCAGATGAATATAAAATTATTCTAACCGCCATAATTCACTACCAATTTTTTAAGAGTTATAAACGAGAAAGGGACAAATAAGCACAGGGAAAAAAAACCCCCCAAAAACAAAACAACACAAAAAAACCCCAAACAACCAAAAACAAACAAACAAACAAAACAAACAACAACAAAAAACACAACAAAAAAAAACCCCACAACCCAAAGCACATATCGCAAAAGTTTTAAAGAACTCATGTAAAATATATTTCCCTCATATGTGCGCATAAAATGCTAAGCAGACCCACACAGCCTGGGAATTTGTGCACAAGTAATTCTGATTTCTATCTTCACATCAAGCATTTGGCACGTAAGTGCATGGACAGTTGAAAACATTTGGATTTTATTGCATTGTTAGAGATGCTAAAACAATATAATACTTGGCAATATCTAAACAGAGCATCAGTGCACGACTCCTGCATCAGAACCCTTGTAATGGAATGCTATTATACATACAGGTTTAGGACAGAAACAAACCAGAAGTGATATAAAGTTCTGACTTCTCTTCCCACACAAGAATCCAAGATCTTTTTTTATTTGATCAAGATTGCTACTCTCAAAAGTGTGTTAGGTTTAGCTCCAAAGATTACATTTTTGTTCTCATGACCGTGTTTTGAACAACAATACAGTCCGTTGATTTTGGACTGTTGAGTCTGACTACATATATCAGACAAAGGGATTGGATATGTGCCTTCAATGTCCCCTTCACTCACAAAACTTGCTTTGCAGAAATGACATCTTAGAGATCTGAAGGTATTCCTTTGATGCTACATTGTCCTCTCAGAATTGACTTATATTTGTCTGCCTAATTTTCTTCTGTGATGTATTAGTTGATTTCTATTTCTAGTTAAAAAAGATACTTGCTTTATGAAAAATTACCTTCTTATAAAGTTTCCATGCACTTCCACTACACATAAATACATTGGTTTTACAATAACAATTAATCACACTTAAGAAAAATACCAAATTATGCATGTGGATATTACACAGCACTTCACCTACATTTTGAGAAATGATTGGTTAACCTGTTTTTTCTCACTTTTTTTCTCAGATCACAATATTTTCCACCTTAAAGTCTTAACATGTTTACAGTAATGGCTAATATAGTATAGAGCTTCTCATACTTCTGTTAATTTATCTTTTTTCACATAACGTCTTTATGTACTTACCTACTTGGCAATGTAAGGGAAAATGCTATTCCATTCTTTGATGGTATACTTATGCGGTAGACTTCTGCCAGAACATGCATGTCAGTTGGGATAGATGTGGTGTCATTTGAGACTGATTTAGCTGTAGGAACAAAAACCTATCAGGTAGACTACAATGGCAGAACCATATTTTTGTCATCTCTCTGTGAGAAAATGTTCTTTGCCAGACATAATAAAGATATGTAACCACAGTAAGAGAGTTTTACTGACATGATGTAACAGTTAAACTGTACTTAGAAAGTAGTTGTAGTTTGGATTTGTTTGGTTCGGGTTTTTGAGAGGTTTTTGGATTTGTTTGTTATTTTGGGACTCTTTTTCATAGCAACTTTGGGCAGCTTTTCAATGACACAAAAATCCATGAAAACTCCCTAGTGCTTCTGCATCTGGACTCTTTCCTGCAATATCAGGTGAAAAAAAGACGATGTAAAGCCTCAGAGATTTAGTACATTTTCTTTTCTGGACTATTTGTCTACTGGATCCAGTTACTTTTGTAGATTATTTGTCAGGAGTTTGGTTCTAGTAAAAAAAGGAGTTGAACACAAATTGTCCAAACAAAAGTAAATGCTTGGGAAAAGCTCCTAAAGAAAACTTTTTTGGTCCACCTGTACAGTATGTGTTCTTTATGGAGTTTATTCTAAATAAGATGACATAAATCTCACAATATGGTGCTGTTTCCAAGAGTATGATTTTCACTATAATTTATGGATCTTGATCAAATACAACTTTCTTGAATTTGTGTCTGTATTTGAGAATCCAGCACCAAGAAAATGAGTATTCACCCTACCTCAAAAATAAAAATATAGGTGTTATGGCTCCCACACTATTAAGCTTTATGTCAAACTCCTGGTCTGCCATTGTGACATGTGTACCTGGCAATGGAGGGAAATGTCATGGCTGATACTCCAACAAGGAGCTCTTGCTCTGGGAAACTGCACTAGGTGAGGTCTTGGTCTTAGACCACCCACATTTGTTCCCTCAGAAAAAAATAATGGGGTTTTTATGCAAGGGTGAGATTTTAGTAATGAGTACACTGTATGCCATAAGGACCCAGATGAAAACTTGCTTCTTTAACAGATCTTCTAGAAACGTTAAAAATATCCCAAAAAGTGATGGGGAAATAGACCTAAAACTGCTGTTCAACAAATAAACCCAATATCTGTTGTATTTTTGGAGAGAGACAGGACCTGAATACAAAAATAAATTAAAGCAATGTTATTTTAGTGGTGCTTGGAATATTTTTTTTAAATATTTTTATTAAAAAACCCAAACCCAGTACTTTTGTAGAAAATTGCTTTTTCACTATCAGATTTTCAACAAACCTTATAGCAGATGTCTTTACACTTTTATTAGTTTATATATTTTCCATGGGGCCTCATGATACTACATTTGTGATGAGATATTGTGGTTCAGACTTCCAAGTGCATTCTCTTATCTTATTGTGTTGGGGTTTTTTTCTTTTCTTTCCTCATTTTTAATAACTTAGTTATGCACATATTTTGCCATTATGTCATACTCTTCTCCTGGTTCTGAGATAAAACTTTCAGGAACAACTTGCTATTATTAGTCTAAGTATTCTGGCTCTTTATTGTTATTAAACTGATGAATGCTTTTATACTCCATTTTTGCCTTGAGATTTTTGAAAAAGTAGACAATATATCAGGCTGCTGAATTACAGGAAATACATTCTCTATTGTTATTAGGTCCCTAAGAATTTACCAATCACAACTTTCATCCGACTATTTTAATCTTCACCTGTATTAGTCTTTACTTAATTTGCTCTGCCTTACTTTCAATTAGGTGCATTGTCCTTTACATTTGCTATCACTAAGGACTTATTTCTCTCTCATCTTTTTTGTAATCCTTTAGGAAAATAATGATAATTGTGCTTTTATTGCCTTTGGATATTTAAACATCACATTTTACCTTGCAAAATTACAGCAAATAGAGAAGGACAAGTCAAATGTTGATTTGCTTTATGAGTGCTGAGGTGGAAATTTTCTGTAACTTTTTTGACTGTGTTATACAGTGTGTGAGATGAAGATTGCTTTATAAGTAACTTTTGTGTCTCAGCTAATTTATGCTTCCTGAAAGACAACTGGATTCCTCATAAGCATAGAGAAGGATTCTTAATGTTTCCTTTATTTGCAGAGCAGCACCCTATATAATTTAAATTGACAAAACCTTAGAAAGGTTCACGCAGCTGTTTGCACTGCCAACAAAAACTTAAAGAAAATTTCAGGAAATTTGTTCTGTAGAAAAATTTTCTTATCTTTGACTCACTATTACCTCTCACAAGGCTCATTTTAATCTTTCCTATTGTCTGAGGTTCTGTCCTTCAAAAGAGCAGTTGGTGAAGTCTATCATATAGCCAAATTCTTCTTTACGTGTTTTGAGTGGAGCTGGTAGATATTTAATACAGAGGTACTTGAAGTGAAGCCAAACCCACATGAACCATGCAGCTCTAAAATTGATTATAAGATACCATGTCAAGGCAACTTCTTTATTCACTTCCATTGAAGAGTAAGTTAGAAGTTGGAAGATTAGGTTGAGCAATTATATTTTAACTACCCAAAGTATTCCACATTTTGAAACTGAGCATCTCTTTGATTTTAGCTGCTCTAGGTCCCTTCTTGTCAGTCAGAAAAGTTACCATGTGTAGCCGTATAAAGAATGTTTTTATTGCATGACATTCAAGGAAGTAAGTAGGACATGCTTGCACAAATCAGTGGCAGTATAGAGTCAGCCAGAAGGGAAGGTCTTGTGGGAAGACCTGCTGGACTACTGCCAGAAGGCTTTACTGACATGCTGTCCCTGATAACCTGAAAGAGGGAAATTCTGAGTTTTTTTACTTTGTCAAGAACATTGGCAAGAATAAACGGTAATTTTATAAATTATAGCTCAGGACAAAGTGCCAGACAGGTTAGGGTAAAAATAGGAACAGAGTATGCAAGAGACAAGGGATCTATGGCCTTTTCCTTTCCTCTTGCTAATTATAAAATTTTTAGCAAATTTTGTTTAGATATTAGATATTATATAGTTCACTGATCCCTTCCCATGGTGGATAAGATATTTTTGCTTCTGTTATTGTAGTATTCTGGAGCTTTCAGTCTGTTTTTGTTTGCACTTATAATCATAGTGAGCAAATACTATTTAGAATCACAGGTTCTTCTCCAAAAAAATGAACACTAAAGGAATTTTGTCTGACATTAAAGCAGATATATACTTCACCTAAATGGTGATCAAAGATCCCCAGGTTTTACCACTACATACTAATCATAGAAATAATCTAGCACTACAAATATATTGCAACGTAGTATACAGCCAATATAAATATGTATCACTGTATAAGAGATCTGACACACGTAAGAATTTTAAAATACTGGACCCCTAATTTGATTCCTTGATATGTCAGTATTATACAGCTTTTTATTATTTTGCTTGGTATTATGTTTTTGCTGCATCTTATAATTTTGGCTGAATTTCATTCAGTTTGCAGGTAAACTCTGAAAAAAAATTGGCAATATTACAATGTAAGATCATATTTCACATCTAAAAAATATTTTAATGTAGTATGTATGTGTTTAAGGTCTCTTTACCTTCATAAGCTTCTTTTCATCAGTAATTGAAACATATAAATTGGGAGTCTAAAGGTCTGCCTACAATATTCCCCTTATGTAGCATTGAAAATTAAATTAAAAAATTAACTTATTGATTTTGCTTATCTAACTAACCAGTAAACCAAAATCAGCATCTTGTGTTAAACTAAGTACATCTGATCAAAACTGATATGCTTGTATAAGTATCTTCTTTTTTTTCCCTTTCTTTTCACTAAGTCAGCATGACAAAAAAATTAAATGGAAGAATTTGATCAAAATGTTATGAAATTACAATACAGGGTGTGATTTTATTTATCTGAAGAAACATTCAAGCCACCAAAGTATCTCCAGGACCATGAGCAAATCCCCAAGGGATGTAATCTCGTCACAGAGGTGGGTTGGCAGGCACAGTGTCACCTGAAGGACAGGCTCAGAAAGCCATACATGGATGATGTGCAATGGACCAGGCAAGTGCAACTAGTGTCCAATCTGATTTTTAACTCCACAAGGCATTATCACCACACAGCTGATCTGGCACAGAGTGCATCAAGCCAGCTCTGTGCCTCCAAGCAAGTAGCCCTGTGCACATCCAGCAAGTCTGAGGCACTGAAAGATATGAAGCAAGAATACAAGAACAATGTCTGGGACCTTTTGGCTTCTTTAGAAAGATCTGGACCTGAGAAGACTGGGGAAATAACTCTCCTAAGGCCCTAAATTGAAAAAATGTAAAACTTCGATATTAGTGGGACACATGATTAACTCTGGGACAGAAAACACCAGTGAAGTCTATCTTAGCAGGAAATTTTTCCCCTTTTCTGGCATGATTGTAATTGTCTTGTTGTAGTACTGCTGAAAACAAATATAGTCTCATTCTTTAGACTTGTAATTTGTATTTGTTTAAGGAATTTAAATAAAATTTAATGTTTGTTGAATCAATTAACATAATACTTCCATAAAACTGCATTTCTTTAAGGGAAAAAAAAAATCAGAGAATTCCATCAATTTTAGTTTTAAGATTCTCATCTATCATCCACTGTCTGAACAGATGAAGTAAACAGCATGAGAGCATCTTGAAGCATTTGAAATGTGTGGTAAAGAGAGTAATGATCACATAAACATAGCATATAATTATTTCTACTTAAAAGGACAATATTTCAATAGTATTTTTAAAGGTCATATATTTTGTGATGAAATGTTCACTTGAAAAGAACTTGAGCATTTGAACCACAGTTTATCTCTGCATCTTTGAGCAAATTAACAGCAACTTGGCTTCAACTCATCAAGGTTTTCTTTCCTTCCTGCCCACAGCAGGAATCCCTCCGAGAGTGAGCAGGCTGTTTTACAACTGAAACCTTAATTTGAGACAAACAGATGTAGTGTAAAACTAGCAAGTTGTTTTGCTTGTTTTGCTACTGGAAGAAAAAATCTAAAAAAACCCCACAGATTATCATGCTGGCTACTTTAACCACAATCAATAATTTGAAATTGGCCATTAATTCACCTGTAAACACCTGTAAGCCCTTACAAGTTTTTATAAGCAGTACTACCACAACTGTCCAGATCTCCAGAGAATGGATTACCCTACTCAAAGAAAAAATTATAGAATGAGGATTCACTCTTCAACTATGCTACATCTGGAGTCTTATGACTGAGTTAATGTTTAAAATTGTTTGTGCTTCATGGTGGAAAAAATACCTTAGAAAGGCAATCTGAGCTGCAAGAACCATATAGTACCACATAATACCCAGTGTAGAGTACTGGCAGGAGAAATATTAAAAATGCTTTTTCTCCAGAACTTAAGTGAATGAAAGAATGAATGAAGAAAGAAGTGTTAGGTAAAATTGACATGCTCAAATATCTTTTAAAAAATCAGATATGTTGATAGAACTGCTTCTTCTAACCTTCTGTCAGCTGTGTACTTAAACCATTAACTCAAAAAGTGAATTTTTAGTTCAAACTCTTTTTTGTTTCTGTCTCAAGAGAATTTTCTATTCATACAACTCAAGAAATTAGGGAGAAAAATGCATTCAGCTTTTTCTGACGCTGGGCACTTTGAAGATGTCTTGGGCCAATATGAAAGGATGAATTAATGAATTACTGGGAAAGCATTATGATTCTTACCTTTGAAAAGTCCAGTTTTGTTTTCCTTTCTTGAGATCATTCCTGTATTTTTTCCATTTGCTCTTGAGTATAAAGGTAAAACAATGCCTACAAGCAGATTTTATTCCAAAGGAAATGGGGGAAAATGAAAATATATCAATTAACTCTGTGCTGAAGAAACTATTTCACAACATCTCCTAAATAAAAATTTCTATTTGAAATCTACTCCTTAGTTTTTCTCTGAATGTGTTATAACAAAGTTGGCATACTGAGACATCACTCTGTTTCTTTGCACCAGTTGTATGTCATAGATCAGAATAATAAGTAAATATTTATTTAAGTCTGCAACTATGCACTAACAGTTTCTAATATTGCTTAATAGATTTGACCTTAAACTAGCTAACCAGAATTATCATGTCAGCTGAGGCTCACCATTAGTAAAATGTGATATGAACACTCCACTCATACATTTTTCTTGTGCAATCACTGTCCAGTCTCACATTTCCAGCAGAATTATGGAATGTCCCCCACAAGTACCTGTTTATTATTTAGCAATGTTTTGATCATTTTCCCAAGTGTGCTGAAAAGCCAGTTCAGGCACCGGCAAACCAATATATGAAAGGCTTGAAGGACTTGTAAAAATCTTGAATAGCTCATCTGTACAAAGCAGATTATTTTCAGAGCAATCTGTTAGAAGTCATGGTCCTTTGTTAACAAACAAACTGTAATATTTGCTCCATTATTTATACAACTTCTTTAATATGTGGTACCCATCATGAAATAAATGCAGAATGTCTATTAATACTTCTTGTGGACAGATGCAAGTAAGTAGCAATGCCCATTATCGTTCTGAAATTAATAATAGTGAAAAATGTTGACCATGAGTGGAATATGTCACCCTCCAGAGGTACCTATTTATTTCTAATTGTTACTGAGAAAAATAAAGGCTCATTGAGTGTGAAGGTGACTAATCTATGAAACATGAACTCCATCCTCATGGGAAGATAATGCATTTGAAAAATTTAACTTCACATGGGTAAGGACCTTGATAAAATTTGAGATTACAACAAGACATAAAATTAAGGAAGAAAACGAGAAAAAAGTAAGACTGGAAGATTACTAAGGACTAAAAAAAATCAAGTGGTTTTGGACTTTTTGCAGAGTCATAACGTTATCCTAACTAGGCAAAAGAATGAATTTTGAAAAGTAAGAAAATGTAGGAGATGGATTCAGAGACTGACAGTACTCTTTGTTATCTGCTCATCCTTCACTGAGATGAGCTAAATAAAAGATCTCTATTTTACAAGGACAAATAAGAACACAAATAATTTTCTTGTTACATTATAGTAAACCTTCAACTAAGCTATTTCTTTCTATGCTGGTAAGCAATTTTGCTTAAAAAGATCTTCTACTCTAAAATGTAGTCCCTAGTGAATTTGTACAAGCTAATTATGGATTGGTGAAAAATAAGAGAAATGCTGACACAATCTTAAATAACAGCATGCTAGACTAAAATGCCTAAGTTGGATAAAAACTTTTGAAACTTTGTTCATCGGTGGGTACAACATTATCTTTTAAGCAAATGTAGCTGTTTGTAGCTCAGCAACATGGCTAAAGAAATGTTTTAGTACATAAAATGATATATTTGTGATTAGTATGTCACACTCAGATCAGTATGCTATGCATTGTGCATCCACACAGTATGAGTGGTTTCGGTACCATGAGCATTAGGGCTCAAGTAGAGGAGTAATGCAAGTATTATCTATTTTGTATCATTCAGAACTGCAGTAGGGGGATTATTGACAATATCCAAGAAAGTTTGTTGGGAAGTCGAGGAGTGAACTAAGAGCTTCTCATAGCCTGATTAGTGTCTTGAACTTCTTTCATACTCTGCTGGTTTTGTTTTTTAGTTTGATTTTTAGGAAGTTTTGTGTATTTCTGTTTTATTTTTAGACTATCACATTGATTTTACTTATATGATGGTTTTTGTCTAAATGGATTCAAATAGCTTTTTCAGACTAAGGTGAGTTAGTCCTGAGTCTCTAAACATCAAGCTTAGCAATGCTTACTTGTACAGAGAAAAAACCTGAAGATAAATTTATGAAAGGAGTATTTACTAAACTTAATTTTGCATACATCAGTGGGAAAGATGAAACACAAAAGAGAAAAAATGTCTCCTTACTTATTATCCATTATGATCACTTCTTAATTCAGTTGGAAATAATAAACACTTTCTTGGGCATCTTGGCAGGGGAATTAAATTCTGTCTGTTCAGCTGGCCATAGTTTGTCAAGGGAAAAGAACCATGGTTTTCTCAGCACTGAAAGCAAACAGGAAAATGTGAAGGTAAAATCTAAGCCTCAGTCTACCACTGAGGTATTTGATCACTTGGATAGGGTGTTTTCTGCCTTGTTTGTTTGTTTGTTTGTTTTTCTCAGGTATCTTGCCTCTGACATGACTTCTTTGGAAGAACAGAGCTTGCTAACATGCTAAATTTTCATGTCTTTCTCTTGAAAACTTATGTTAATTGAGCAGAGCTAGCAACCACACTGACATGATTATCATCCACTGCTGTAGTACAGTCACCGTGAGGATGGGGGTCTGTGTGGAAAGATGAAGGACATCCTTAGTAATGCATGTGCACAAAGGGCAGGATGGTTGTTGCATATATAAACCGTGGTTTAAGAGCACCAGGGGCTCCCTCACACTTTTGTATGTAAAGGACAGCAGTTCTTTCATACAAAGAAATAAAGATGAAAAATTTAGATGAACATATCAATCATTGAATTAAGGAAGACTTATCTCTGTAATCTTAGGGGGCAGCGAGGAGATGTTTCCTTTTTTTTTTTTTTTTCCTACATGCAGAGATGAGATCTAGGAGAGTTGTAATCATGAAAAAAGCACCAGTTGAGCTGCCCACTCTACATTTATTTCCCCTCCTCTAAGTAAATGTATATGGCCTGAAGCTTAGAAATAATCAATGGAAAGTTAAATATTTATTTTAAAAATATTTAAAATATCATCTGAACTTTTATCTTGCATGTTTATGCTAGATAAGAAGAAATGTTTTCTGTCAAATATAAAAACATCAACATTCTATCTCCTGTAAAGACAGTAAATTATCTACCCTTAAATATAATATGCAGGAAGTTCCCAAAACTTCAAGATCACTTAAACAATCACCTTTCTGACACAGCTGCCAACCCTTTTTTGACTCCACTGTTTGCTGAAGTGTCTAATCTCTGCTAGATTAATTCCATGGAGACACACTCCAATAGTTTAATCCCTGCTACATTGGATTTCTTGAAAAAATAAATTAGAGACTTCTGAGCACTGAGGTTTTAGATTCCAACCTCCTTATTTCAAATTAAAACAAAATATAATAGTGCTAGACCTAGAATCTAGGTCCGTAAATATACTTCCAACACTTGGAGAAGTATTTTGCTTTAGAAAAGGACTTTGTAAATTTCAGGAATTATTACATGGTATATACTGTAGTGATCCTAATATTACAGACACATACAAGACCAAAGTTGAAGACTTGTCTGAGTGTTGGTAACAATAGTTTCGGTGGAGTCAATTACAAGGTTAATCATGCATATAATCATACATATAAATGTTTGCACGCCCAGGTATATTATTAAAATTCATTTTCGTAAAAGCCTTTATCCTGTCTCCATCAAGACTCTACTTGTGGATTCTTTATGTGAAGAAAAACTGAAATAGAATTTGAACCTTTCATAGTTTCCATTTTGTGAACACAAGAACAGAGCAAAAAAAAAAAGTGAAACAGAATAGTGCACTCACCTTTATAAAAAGAAATCATAACAGAAAATCAAAGTGGATTGATGAATGGAGTCTGCACTGAAGCAATTTCATACAGGCCCTTGGATGAAATTCTGATTATAAATTATAGCCACTTATTAATTATGTCTCATATTACATAAACACCTGCTGAAAACACATTGGGAACAGACACTTTTTATAAAGTTGAGTATATTCTATCACTTATGTAATTTACACAAAAAAAAAAAAAGAAATTCTTCCAAAAACTATGTTAAAAATGAATGCAACACCCAAAAGCAAAATTCATTTATATCTCTCTCAGTTATTAATCAGAAAGTGTAGGATAAATTGCAGTCTCTCACTGTTCATATGATATGCATACAGCTAATATTTTAAGCAGAGAAATACTGAAATGTGAAAGTACATGAAATTACTGCAGATTCACCCAGGAAAAATAATAATTATTAGTTCTCTTTAAGATAGTCTTGAGATAATAGCCATGATCTTACTGCTATTAAATAAAAGTAGGATATCTGTTTACAGAAGAGGACCTAGAGGGGAAATAAAGATGTACAAAAACCTGTTTGATTTATGTAGTTCTGTGGCTTAGAATACCAGCCTGGGATTCTCATGACAATTTTACAGTCAGAATAATAAACAATTTTCTTCTAGATAAACTGACGAATTCCAAGTAATAACTTGTTCATTTCAAGCAAATGTTCACTTGACTCCCAGTGCCAGTTTAACAGTTACCCTGCAAATAAAGGAAATTTTCATTTTTTACTACATCATTTGTATTACTAGTGAAATATTTAACATGTATTTGTAATCTTTCCCGTAGGAGAAGTTCTAAATGTATTCATCTGATTTTCCAGGGGTTTTGGTCTCTTGACAAAAATGATAGTGATATCTTGTCTTAAATTCTGTGAAATAGTGATCATCTGCACACATACAGATGCAGACATTGTTGCAGCCTTTGTGGTAATAAAAGCTTTTATTTAAAATCCTCTAATGAGCCATTGAGGAAAGGATATGAGTAATATTTGAAATTCAGTTCATATGACCTTGACAGACAGCCAATACAAAGCAGGGGAGAGAAGCACACAATGAAACCAGTATGAAAAAAAAAAAAAAAAAAGGATCTTTTTAAACATATCCTATTGAGACGGAGTTTTTCTCTTCATCCCTCATTCACAGTGAAAATGGATTGAGGTTAAATGAATTTCCATATCCTCACATATGGACCAGTGTATTCGCTAAACTCCCATTTCATTTAATACAGCATCATAAGGGGATCAAGATGGATTCACTGGACAGTTTATGGTAAATATGCATCCACAAGGGCAAAAAGTTAAAGAAATGAACATCGGAAAAGGGTATATGTGTTTCAATAACCTCTTGAGCAGAACTCTCTTTTTTTCAGGCTATACATCCTATAATAAGTCACTGGAATACTTCTGACACCAGGTTAAAATGGCCAGGGGTCCCTTCTCTAACTTTCCACAATTGTCTCTCATGGAACCTAAATTATCTCACACTTTCTTGAATGGATTCTGCCGTAACTCAATAAAATGTGCTAAGGGGAACTGAGGAGCAATACTGGAGCAAATTTGATTTCAGCTGCCACCCACCCTTTAATTGCTTCAGTGTCTGAAATCTCCGACCATTTAATCTTTGAGGCACTAATAATGTGCCCAAATGATCAGTTACAAGTTTTTAAAAATTGCCTTGTGTACATGCATTAGGAGCTCTTGGTCGGCTGCAGCGGGACGAAGTTGCTATAGAAACACCACCTTAACACACTCCATTCACTGATGGCTATAAAGAGATACAATGGTCCCTGAATAACTACTACTAATCCACATGATATTCGAAAATTGCTAGGTTTTTGCTCTCAAAATTCTTACTTGCAATGCCAGGGGAACTCTCTTTCCTTCCCTTCACCCTAGCCTCCCACCTTTTCATTCAAAACTTCCCAGATGGAACTTTACTTGAATATGCACTTGCCTGTGTTATTTTGTTCTGTTTCACGCAGACAGATGAATTCAGCTGTGATCTACACAATATGAAGAACTCAACAAGATAAAATAAAATCAGCTGCTTTGTTAGAAATACCTATGCAACCAACTGGCAAAATACATTGAGAACATCAGGTTGGAGCAATGCTTGGAAGAAATGAACATTTTTTATTTCCTGTAGCTTTTCCTATCTGATTCAGATGGCTTAAAAATTGCTGTCCCATCCCTTGATCCATTTTACCTTTTTTCCAGAATTTTTCTCCTTAATCTGGTAGGTAATTAAATGTGTCCTTTTAGCCATTTCTTATTCATCTTTTAACACTCCCAACATTTAATCACCTGTAGGGGATAGAAGTACACAGACAGTATTATTAATCTTTCTCGATTGTAAGTGTGATTCAATTTGAGATGGCAATCTCTGAAGAAAACTCAAAAGTTAAATTTACCCAGGACTCAAACTAAATCCAAGACATCTTATGGAGTTTACTACAGTCAAACCTTTAACCATTAATTCAGGAGGTAGAAGACCTGACTTCTAGACTGTCCTTAGCTTGAAGAGAGGTATAAACCTCAGAGCACATGATGGCCTTTTTTCCCATTCAGATTGTTTCCTGTTCTGTTAAGGCAAACCAAAAAAAGAAAAACAAAACCAAAAAAGAGCATGTATTTGAAGCAGAATAATTAGTGAACTTGTCTAGAATAAATTATCACAGCTAGATTGTCTTCCAAGGGCATTGAAGCAAAGGAGAAACTTAAAACAGTATCTTTCTCTGCAGATGTTAGATATGTGCTTTCCTCTGCTTGGGAAGAGTGCAGGTGGTTCTTTTAGATTACTTTGGTTAGTGACCTTCTCGTTTCTAGATGTGAGCCTCTACAGTGTCATTTGGGTAATATCTGGGCTAGATATCAAAAGTGTTAAAAATTCCAAATTCCAGATTAATTTCCTCTTTTATGAAATTCCCAAATCTTGTAACTAAAAGGAATGTATTAATTTTTTGGTCTGTAAACACTTGCAAAATTATTCTCCCTGTCAGATCCCTGTTTTGGACTGGTATAAAGTTAATTTTCTTTCTAATAGCTGTTGCAGGACTATGCTTTTTTATTTAAGATGCAAAAAACTTTAGTAATATGCTAAAGTTTTAGTTGTTGCTAAGCAATGTTTATACAAAGTCAAGGACTTTTCAGCTTCTCACAGCACCCCACCAGTGAGTAGACTTGGGGGCACAAGAAGCTGGGAGGATACACAGCCAGAGCAGCCGACCAAAACTGGCCAAAGATATATTCCATATATTACAATGTCATGCTCATTTTATAAACTGGGGAGGATAGGATTGCTGCTTGGGAGCAGCCTGGGCATCAATGTAAGTAATTGCTTTGTGCATCTCTCTCTCTCTCTCTCTTTTTTTTTTTTTTTTTTAATTTGCGTATCATTAATATTATTTGTCCTTCCTTTCTGTATATATAGCTTGGATAGTAAATACAGAGGATAATATAGTGTATGCTATGTATATATATATAGTATCATTTTCTAGGTTTTATATGTACATAGTATGTTGTAAAAAAAATCAAAAACTGTCAAAAGCCAATGATTATGTACTGGTTCCAGCCAGGACAGAGTTAAGTTTTGCAGTAGGCAGAAGGAGGCAAGGCTAGAACCTCAAGATGATTCCATGCCAATTCATGTCATTGCCAGGGTCAGGGAAGGACATTTCTTCTAAGAAGAAGGAATCCCTTCCAGTCAAGCAAGTGTGGTGGATGGAGCAGTGGGATAATGTTGGTCCCAAGACAGAGCAAACAGTGGACTGGCACTGGCCATGACCTGGGGGGAACTGTTGGGATGGTGAGACTGTGGTTGATTGAGCTCTGCAGTGATCACTTTTGCATATGAATCACTCTCTCTTTTGGGTGTTTTTGTTATTAATATAGTTGCTGTTAATGTTTTTTCTTCTTAACTCAGTGCTGTTTCCAGTAAATTGTTCTTATATCAACTTGTGATCTTTACCTCTTTTCCCTTCAATCCTCCTCTCCATCCTGTCAAAGGGAGCAGAAGGATATGAAGTGAAAGCAAGCATGCAGCACATGATTTAGAGAGTCTAGTTTTTTGATTTGGGAGCACTAAATTGGAAAGTACCACTCCTAAATCATGACAGGTACGCAAAAGTTATTTTGACAAAACAATTTTTTTTTTATGAAGCGGTAATATTATTGTATGTTTTTAATGTGAGGAAAATACAATTTTTTTTTTATTTTTTTTTTTTTAATCTGTGTAAACAGTAAAGTTGCTTTGAATTTGATGGTACTTTATCCTATTTTTTAGCATAGCTTCAGTTTTGGAAAACTGGAGGAGGGAAAATAAACTTTTTTTTTAAGATTTAACAATAAATGTTTTCTAACAGTTGTTGTAATGTCTTATTTTCTGGAGGTAAAATGTATTTATATATAAATGTAGCAACTTATCTCTTAATACTACCAGAATTTTGTTATCACAAAAAAGAAAAGGAATAGAAAAGGGGAAGAAAAAAAATCCTGATTTAGTAAGCTAAAATCATTAAATCCATCTGGTTTATCCTCTTTATAAACAATGAGAATGGATTGCAAGAAAACAAAGTGTTCCATGAACTTAGTTTCATTCATATATGAAGAAGGACCTCCTTACCCAACGTGATTATTCTGAATAAAAATATTGAATGTCAGGTTCTTTAATGTCATCTCACCTTATTAAAATGAGACACATGCAAGTGTTGTGGTAAAAAATGCCAAAAGTTTTTTACATGAACCTTGCATAGGATGATTTATACAATATTAAGAGCAGCTGGGGAATTCTTTTTCTTCAAAATTTGATAAGTGATATCTCACTATCATATTCTATCAGGAAGCATTGTCTGGTCTGATGTAACAAGAATTATCTCCTGTTTTATTATCTTTCCTTTACTTTTGTGCTTTATTTCCAAGTTCAGAGATATTTTGGTAGTTCAAAGACTTCTCATATACTGTGAGGGCACAGTTCCCACTTCTCTCTCACACTGAATCATTGCTTATTTATTCACCTCAAGAAGTGGTTGACACCATACTTGAAAGTAATAACTTTTTTAGACATTCTCACAGTAAAGTTGTTGGCTTTCTAATGCTCTCTATATTTCCTTGAGGAGAACTAGTGTACTACTAGCCGGTTAGATATTCCTATGGAAAATATGAATTTCTGTCTTTTCATTATCTTTTTTTTTTTTTTGTGCTTATAACAATTTAAAGAGATGACATGAAAACATGGTACATCTCACTCTAGGCACCAAATTAATAATAATAACAACAAGAAATGAACAACAACCAACCAAACAAAAAAAAATCACCAAAAACCTCAACCATCTAAATAAACAATTTCTCCTCAGTTTGCCTTTGCCACTGCATAGACCTGAAACATTGAGCATGTCTTTTCCCATTGTTTGTAGGATGGGTAACATAAATTTAAGACAGTCATTATTTCACCTCTGGTATGCCATGGACACATAGCCTTGAAGTAATTTTGAAGTTAACATTATCCTGACTGTGCAATGGTAGCTGGCTGTGTGTGATCACTAAATTAGTAATCCTGTTAAGTAACCAGACAGCTTTTGAGTTTGATCAGAAATCAAAAGGATTTTTTTGAAACTATATTTCTTAATATTAGACCATTAAAATTATACTGTACTATATACTCAATGGAAAAAAAAAGTCAGTTATTATGTCTGTAATCATTACGTGATTTTGAAGGTTAATTGGTAATAAAAGCTAAAATGTCCAAGCTGTTACAATCATAACTATTATATCATTTTTAGAACAAAGATCACATAACTAGTGAACTATAACAGACCTCCCAGTTTTTATGAAATATGTCTCAGGAGGTCTGTTAATCTCTTCAGGGCCATCTGTCCTATTTGAATCAGAGAAGATAAAGACTTTTGGGATCTGGGAGAAAGTAGGGCAATGCATTCTGGGACATATCTAACTTAGGTAGAAATATCCAGGAGGGGCTGTTAAATAAGGATCATTGAACAGGACACATGAATGACTAGAAGTCTGGCTAGAAGACTCCTAAAAGTACAATTCTTTACACAGAATTTTTCCTCAGATTGCTGAAATTAGTAAGAGAAAGAAAAATTGCAGTGATTGAAGTTTGGATTCCCCAAGCTTTATTAGATATTACTTCCCTCATCTTCATGGTATTTGTTTGATGCCCACTCTGTTTTTTATTTTTTTTGTCTTATTAAGAAAAAGAAAAGTCCTTTTTCTGTAAGTATGTACTAAAAAATGACAATATAATTCTATGAATTTATTGGTCTCAATTAGTGAGCCTCTGGCAGAGAAAAAGATTTTTGTTATTATTTTTCTTTTTTTTTCACTAAAAACTGTATTCATGGTATAAAAATTCAAACAACCACTAAATTAGACGGCAACATTTATCAAACCACAAAACTATGATAATGAAATTTACAAAAGTTTAGCATTTATGGGCAGTTTGTATTGTCCTGGTAGAAAAATGCAGCCAACTGTAGAAGCAGGTGCCAGAAAGGCAAGTTCAGGTCCTTGCCACTGTTAGCCCCTTGGTGCTCTGCTGTATCCGTGCCCCCTTGAGGACTAATCCTCACACTTGTTCTGTCTCCACTACTAGAATGGTTTGCTCTTGGCTTATCAGTCTGCCCCTGGGAAGAAGTACACAGAGGCTTCTCTTTAATTGGGACTATGCATTTCAGAACAGCTCGAGATATTTTAATGGCCTCCTAGATATCAGTAGGGAACCATACGTTTCATCAGGTTCAGCTATACAACAATGAACAACCTTTTCAGAGCCTGTCAGTGACAGGGAGTTTAGACTGCTGTATGTGCATTTGCTTGTCTTTGAATGCTCCATCTCTCTGCAAGTAATATTGTCCTACAAGGGAAAAGGACTTTTTTATTATTTCAACTGTAAACATCAAAGGCTGGCTCTCATCTTTTCCCCTTCAACTTAGTACAAATAACCAACTAGTCAAAGAGCAAGAACTGCCTTAAACAAACTACAAAAGAATTGGAATAGCCAAAGGTGTAAAAAAACCTGAGCTTCAGATGTGGCTCCCTGATAATAACATTGTTATGTTAAGCCACTGGGTTGACTAGACTAAAATCACATACTGAACCTTGCTTTTAAGCACATCATTTCAGAGGCTGAATTTCAGACTTCAGCTTTCCTAAACTGTGAAACCTCTATGTACAACATAGTTAAAATATTATTTTTAATTTAATTTTTTAAAAGCTCTACTGCTTTTAGCTTGTGCCTTGGAATACAGTGCAAGGCCATAAACAATATTTAATTATATTTGTGTACAAATAATTCACACAGGAAACAGTCTTTAAAACTACCAGATATACTGACAGGAGAGTTCTCAGTATTCCCAAATATTTCCAAAGCAGTGTGTTTTACATCATCTCAATAGTATGAACATACAAGCAAACAAGAAAGACACCTAGGTGTTTTATGCAAACCTAGGTATACTTGGTTCTGACTCTTGCAACTGAGCACTGTTAAACTAGTAAGTAAGTGCAGTGGGAAGATTCTCACTGATGAGTGGCCACTTTGATTTCAAGAAAAGAAAACCAAACACTGAAAAGTTGCAGATATTTCATTAAGTAACTTTGTCTTGTTGTGGTGCTGTGTATAAGCTAAACCAGTGTAACAGAGCCATTTTATGCTCTCATGGCAAATGTGAAGTAAAACTTCCCCCAAAAACCCAAATGATGGGTTTTTAAAAATTTTGTTCCTTTTAAATTGCATGCTCTATTTTTTGCTTGCAATGGGTTAGTATCAACATGAACTCAGTTAAAGCACTGGTCTAACATGTGATAAGTCAATTATATGTCTTAATCTGTATATCCTGGGCTGATATGGGTTTAAGAATTATTCACATTTCTTGTCTTTTTACATGCTTTACAGATGTACACTTGCCGTTCCTTACTTTATTCCTATAATATTTATTCTCTTTTGCATTAGTTTTTAATTATGGCTATGACCTTGCTTTTTCTATGACCTTACCATCTGGAAAGCTGATAAGATTACCACCAGATCAGAGACCAGCCCTGCCTCTAGCACCAGGAATGTCACTAAAAGGAGGGGGGAAAATAGAAGGGAGGTGTTTTATCTAATGCAATAATTCATTGTCAGATAGGAGGTGAGGGCCCCTCATGGCAGAGATTTTTCACTGGGGTGAGGACTCCCTTCTACCACACTACAGCCCTCTACCCCAGATAGTGTCACTACCTCTAATCTACAGTGTCCGAGGCAATCTCCTGAGATATCAGTCAAGAGCCAGATCAGTCAAGATCTAGAGCCAACACCTGGTGATTCTGTTTCTGTCTGTCCTTGCTCTAATAAATTTGTTAATTAGCTTAGAGATGAAAGGAGGCTGTAGTATATTCTAAGGTCAAAAAAGACTGGATGGCAATATTGATGGCTGAGCTTTCAGATGTCTTCCTGAAAACAGAGAGTTCACCTTGCTTCACCTAAGGCTTATTTAAAGTTGATCTGGCAGCAGTTGAGGACTAAAATGAATTTTCTTTGCGTGTCCACCTGTTTTGAATGCATCCACATTCCTCAGGCCACCAGTTGCACTGCCACCAGCAGCTGTCAGTTCTCATGCTCCTGGACTTCCTGTCACCAGGCAGGACGGAACATGTCAGCCTTTTTTAAGGTGAGGATGACCAGATTTCTAAACACAAGTGTCATGAAACAATACTTTCATATGTTAAAATTTCATGGTCTTAGCATATCCTTGGCGTCTTCTGGAGCAGCTGGACAAGGATGCATTTTGTCAAGGGCTATTGAATTGTGTGCTATTCTAGTTAGAGGTTGGAGGCTATAATTTCTTGTGGAGGATTGCAGATAGTAGGAGAAGGAAAGCAGAAGGTGTTTCCAAAGGCATGAGATTATCCTGGGGAGTCTGTCCACACAGAAGCAGTGGATGATGGACTGAGTCTTACATAGGCAGCTTCTAAATGATGCTAACCTGCATAGGGATTAGATACTTGGATGTGATATGCTCTCATGCCCTTCTTTGGTCAGCTCATTATGGAGAAGATGAACATGCTCTTGCCTGGAGGAAATTTCCTAACCTCTGCTGCTTGTGCCATACCTGAAGTGTTTCCCTCCTGTAGTGTGATGTAGTGTGATGCCAGTAATTCTGCTTCTCTGTGTATGCTGGGAAGGGCTGGGTATTCCCATGAGCAAGGACCTGTAGGAATATGACTTTGTGTGTGATAAAATTCAGGTGCAAAAGTTTATGCCCAAATACCTTAAGACATTCTTACAGATGTTTCCATATTGCACTGCAATATGGAACTAAAAGGCCATTTTTTAGTGGCATTTATAGACATAGTGTTTCCATCACATTCAGAATAAGGATACCTTAGGAACTTCATGCTTTCATGGATTCTTACTATATTATAGTTACTTAAGAGCCTTAAAGCTAATTATTATTTTAAATAATATTTTAGGGATTAGGTAGAAAAGAACTTGTGTTTCTGCCTTCCTTTGTCTCAGAAGTGTGTCCTAGCATGAAAAATAGGTTGTATTTGTTCCTACAGAAAACAACCTCAATCCTTGCTTAGAGGAATAAAGTAATGCAGCTAAAAAAGGTCATAATTTCCCCAGTGTGCGTGGAAAATGATACATAGAATGCATCTATTTTGCATTTGTGTGCAAAAATTAGAGCAATAGCAAAGGCAGCAAAGTACCCATCCATTTAAAAAGAGAGCTGAAGAGCAACATAAAGCTCTGAGCTTCCCCTGCACTTCATCTTGGCTCTTTTCCTACTCTCCCTTAAAGTGTGACAATTATAAAATTATTTCAGTGGATCTCTGTCTGTCATTAGCCCTTATGATCCGTCCTCAGCGATGAGGAATGATTAAAATCACCCCAGGAGAGTTAAAGCTGCAGTGAAAGAATTGTGTGATTACTGTCTACTCCAAAGTATTTTAAACTGGATGCATAAGAGATAAAATAACTTGCCCATAAGGGCAAAGACAGGACACACATTTTAGCTGTGTCACAAAAGGAAATATAAACTATGTACAAGTTCTTATGAGTTCTTTTCCAGGAATAAAAATCAGCCAAAGTTTTCAGAGTATTTTAGACATTATTTTCATTCTTTTTTAAATCTCAGTTTATCTTGCTCCCTTAACACAGTTGCTGGACGCACTGTCTTAAATACCGTAAAGTGTCACGTATGTATGATTCCCTCTATGTACAATCTTCTTCAACAATGAAAGATCTAATTTCACCATTTCTGCTGTCTGCAGTGAATTTTTTTCAAACAGCTCTAGATGGCAGTGCTGATAAACAACTAGTATGTTCAGCAGGGATAGATTTTACTTGGTGAACTGCTACAATTGATTTGGAGTCTTAACCTTTCCTCCACTTACCCTGTTTCCCACTCTACCACCTGCAGCCCTATAAACAGAAAAGACTTGCATGATGGAAGCCATCTGTACAGTAACTCATCTCATCAGAGTACTGAAGAGCTGTTCTGCTCAAGTGTTATCAATGTCTTCCAACTCACTGTGTATTTTTCTTATTGCTAAAAACAATCCCAAGCATTCTCTTTGGCAGATTAGTAAGGAATTCAAGTAGCAGATGTTCAAATCACTTTTTATTTTTTGCATATTGAATCTCCATAAGGATACCAAGATCTGTTTCTTGGTCTTTGTGCTAAGTGTAGCAGTTCAATCATCTCTGCTCTATAGACAGAAACTACAGAAATGACTGTGAATATATTATCTGAATACCCATGTACATTTTTTAAAAAATATTTTTAGCTTCCCTGGGAAATACCAAGAACAACATAAAGTGATTTTTATTCCTATGCCCCCGTGAAAAATAAATATAATGTCATAGGCAATACCTGACTACATGTTTACAAGCTACTGCTGCATAAACTTCCTTCAATCAAAACTCTCCCTAATGTACAACAAATAGAAATGTCTACCTGACATTCCTCAGTATAAATTCAGCATACAAAGTTGTCCCCTGAAGATATGACTGAAGTTGTCTGATGGGATAAAATCTACTAGATTATTTGGACTGCAAATCTTTTTGATAGCATACGTGTTCTCTGCCATGCATAGATATAGAATTTTCATTATAATTTATAGAGTCATAGAATATGCTGTGTTGGAAGAGTCATCATGCAACAGGATCATTGAGTTCAACTCCTGGCCCTATGCAGGAGACCCCAAGAGTCCCACCATGTGTCTGAGAGCATTATCCAAACACTTCTTGAGCTTAGGCTTGGTGCTCTGACCACTTCCCTGGGGAGCCATCAGCTTCATGCCCTTACCTTGACTCCTGTCACTGCTCACAGGAGTAAAGAGATCAGTGTCTGCCCCTCTTCTTGCTTTTGAGGATGTCGAAGACCACAATGAGCTGTCCCCTCAGCATCCTCCTCTCCAGGCTGAACAAATCAAGCGCCTCAGCTGCTTTTCAAACAGCTTCCTCTCCAGACCCTTCACCATCTTTGTTGCCCTTCTTTGGACACTGTTTAATAACTTAAAGTCTTTTTTATATTGTAGCACCCAAAACTGCCCCCAGCACTCGAGGTGAGGCCACTCCAGTGCAGAACAGAGAGGGACAACCCCCTCCCTTTCCTGACTGGAGATGCTGTGTCTGATGTCCCCAGGACAGGGTTGGCCCTCCTGGCTGCCAGGGCACTGCTCATATGCAACTCATGTTCAATTCATGTCCTGGTCCAGTGACCAGGACCCTCAAGTCCCTCTCCACAGTGTTGCTCTCCTGCTGTTTGTTCCCTGCTTGATACACACAACCAATATTGCCCCACTCCAGGTGCAGAATTTGTCATTTGCCTTTGCCTTTGTTAAACTTCATATGGTTGGTGACTGCCCATCTCTCTAATTTGTTGAGGTCTTTCTGCAGGTCCTCTCTGCCCTCAAGAGGGTCGACAGCTTCTCCAAAATTAATGTCATTTGCAAATACTTGATATTAAGGTGTTGAAGAGAGCTGGGCCAAGGATGGAGCCCTGCAGAACCCCAGTAGTGACTGGTTCCCAGTCTGATGTCACCTCATTCACCATAACCCTCTGTGCCTGACCTGTGAGCCTGTTGCTCACTCACAGGCAACTTGGTTATCTAGTTATGTGCTAGGTATTTTGTCCAGAAGGGTACTATAAGAGAAAGTATAAAAAGCTTTGCTGAAGTCCAAAAAGATTTTGTCTACTGGCTTTCCTAGATTAACTGGAGGGGATTCATTATCATAGAAGGAAATCAGGTTCAGCAAGCAAGACTCTTCCTTCATGAGGCCATGCTGGTGTGTGACTGACTGCACTGTCTTCCAGGTGTTTTTCAATACCTCCCAGAATAATCTTTTCCATGATTTTACCAGGCACTGAAGTGACCAGAACAAGTAATTTTAGGTACATAGTCACTATGTGGGATTCTCTTAGTAAAATATATAGTGCCATTCAAGGTTCTAAAGCATTTTAATGGGATCTTCTACACTGGTAAATCTTAGAGCACCCTGAAGCCTGATTTTGGCACATGTTGGCTAGGACTTCCCCAGCAATTTCCATACCTTTTTAGTAAGAGTCTTCCAGGAATCATTACCAGTGGGCAATTTGCATTTAGAAAACTTATTTTGGAGGCAGTGAAATTATACTAGCATGCCCACATATTTTTCTGTGCCAGTAACTTCAGTGCTCCAATATATTCTTGGACAGATTTAATTTTCTCCTACACAAATAACCTACATTTTCAATTCTTTCTTTCTTTAAAGAAATATATCATTGCTCTCAGACCATAAGTTTATGAACAGACATAGGTACTGCAGTTACAGAATCCAGACAAAGAAAAAAAAAATATATAAAAATAAAAGAATAAAGAAAACTGTTGGAACCACAAGGGTGTGAAGCTGATGAATAGTCTGGAGCAGGAATCTTGTGAGGATTGGCTGAGGGAGCTGGGGTTGTTTTTCTTGGAGAAAATGAGGCTTAGGGAGAACCTTACCACTGTCCACAACTATCTAAAAGGAGGTTGTATCCTGGTGACAGTCAGTCTTTTCTTCCCAGAGTGACAGGGCAAGAGGAAATGTCCTCAAGTTGCATCAGGGGGAGTGTAGATTAAATACTAGGGAAAACGATGTCACTGAAAGGGTGGTCAGGTGTTGTAATAGGCTTCCTATGGCAGTGGAGAAATTGCCATCCCTGGAACTGTTTAAAAAGGTGTGAATGGAGATATGGTTTGATGCTGACTGTGGTGGTACTCATGTGAAGTGGTACTTGTGATGGAGTTTACAGTTGGACTTTGTGACCTAAGAGGTGTAGAGGTCTTTTCCAAATTTAAAGATTTGATGATTCTGTGGTTTATACCCATTATTCTGAGGAATTCTTGCTGAAGCATGAGGAATATTTGAGATTTTTTTGAGAGGTTTTTTTTTTTTTGAGAACCAATCAAGATAACATCAATCAAATAAGATTTTATTCCTTGAGCATGATACAGAAGAATATTGATGTTTGGTGAGAGAAGGTTTTTAACTTGGAAATCTTGGATGTCTACCACATGGTGAAAAATGAAACATAAAATCCTTGCGAATCTTCATTTACTGGCCTTAAAATTACCACAAAATTAACATTTTACTGAACTATAAAAATAATTTTATTCTTTGCAATCTTTAAGATCTTTAGGGAAATTTCCCAGCATAACTGAAAACCATTATATTTGTTTTCAGTTGCCCAGTAGGGTTAACCTATACCTCAACAAAATCTCAAAGTATAGAGGATAATTTGGCAAATGCACTTCAAATCCTACTGGATCCATGTGCTTCAGAGCGATCTCAGTTGAACGCTACTTAGCTGAGTTTCTGATCAAGGTCCTTGAAGGGAATTATTCTATAGCTCACATGAAAATGTGTCTGATAACCATGTGTTATGATGGCTACAAAATGACAGAAGTGCAGGTACTATTTTAACTTAATCTACCCAAGAACAGAGCATAGAGGCATATCTTGATAATACAAGAATAGGCCTTATTGCAACATGAAATCTGCATATTAAACTCATAAATAGTGCAATGAAACTAGTATCTAAAACAAGATTGCAAGGTGTAGCCATATTCAGGCCTGCTGGAAGTATTGTCAGTAGATAAAAGTCATCATTTCTTCTGTTGTGTTCAACTCATAAAAGTGATCTTACATGGGTTTTATCACTATTGACTAGAAAGCTAATACATTTTTTATGACTATTCAGAGCTTTTTCTGAGTAAAGAATAAACATTTCCTAACTGAAGAAAAGAAGGATATTGCTTTCTCTCTTTCAGGATATTCCTGCAGACAGTTCCTGCAGTTAGGCAAATTGTGATGTTTTTGAAACTCGAAACATTGTAGGTATCCATCACTTTTGATGAAGATTCCGATGGGAAGTCTTCTGTGAATCAATAGGGACTGAAAGAAAGCTACTGCAGTTTTGGAAATGTCATGCCTAAAATACTATTTTGAAGTGAAATATATATTATAGGTACCATACACTTGCTATAAGATTGCGCACTCATGCCCTAAGATTATTCATCTGCTCATAAGACCAGTTTGAAAAAGCTTTGGAAAAGCTTGATATTCAATATTAAGGTAAAAAACCCACAGCAGAGTGCTGCAAATATCCACACATACACAAGAGGATGCCCTGAAAAGATTTTTAATTTTTGTTTCAATAACTGTGCAAATGAATTTTCCTGGTAAATATTTAGTCTTTGGGAATGGAAACAAATAACTGTTCTGTTCAACCACAGTATGATCATTCTCAAACTTCATTTCATTAATAAGACACACAATTCCTCTCAGACACATATGAATCTATATAAATATACTATGCCCTGTGTTTGCTTTTCTGAAATAGGCATACCAGAAGGCCACATTAAATACTATATATGATTAAAATCTTACAAATTCATTTAGCAGTTTTGTTTTACAATTTCTTAATCTTATCAGCTAAAGATTTTCTTAAATCAAGCTAAAATTTTCTGCTTAGAGAGAAAGCTCATTCCGTCTTATTCTGCCCTTGTTGGCTAATGAGAATAATGGGTCCCCATCCTCTTATAACATTCCTTTATGTATTTGTAGGCAGTTATCACGGCTCCCCAGTGGTCATTATGTTTAGGTATTGAACATCTGCTCAAGAGTTTATTGATGCTGTAGATAGTGCCATTTCTGCTGGGAGTAATAGCACATTGCTCTATGTGGCCCTTTGGGGAGCCCAACCTGCAGGAAGGTCACTCAGTAGTAAATCCGAAACACCTACAAAATGCAAAGTCCTTACCATGAACACAAAGAAGGTATATATTTCTTCACATATCAGTGGATTAGGCTGTTGCAAAACAAGAGGCAAGATTTGCTACAACCACATATAATAATGACAATTCTTTTAAAAAGAAAAAGAGGCAAGGATTTTATCTGTATTTGATCATGGTATTTTCATGATGACTCAAAACATCAGATAAAGATTTTACTTATTCCCAGACATTTTGTACTGAATTCTTATGAGGTCTTGACATTTCTATAGTACCTTCCATGCTTGAGAAGAAAATATTGTAAGCCTGACAGGTGTTGACAAGGAAAACATTCATTAGTGAAGCATAGTATTAATTACAAAGTTTGTGTCTTTTGTTTTGATCCTTACTTTGTCTCAGAGTAACTTTCAGGTAAGAAACTCCTCATTTTGAAGTCCACAGTAGAAAAGAGAGGAAGTTTTGGATAAATTTCTAAAAAAAAATAGAAAGTGACTTTGAGCTAAGAGTACAGTCAGATCATTTCTCTTTTATTTATTAAAGAATGCCAGCTACAAAAACACATTTAAATCCTCCACTGACAGGAAATAATTAGGTTAACACCAATAAAAATGATATGTAATAATTCAAACAGTGGGAATTTTTAAGTGGGATAACAGAGAATGAAATCAAAAGGATATAGGGCTTTGGGTTTCCTGAATGTGAAAGACACATTCACACAGACACAAATATACCACTTACAGTGTTTTGTATCATCTGTTATAGTAATCACTGTTACAATGATTAGTATTAGTGTCATAGTAATCACTATCAACATGTTTCAGTCACTCTGCACTTTCTTTTTTAGCTCATTTTTCTTAGTCCCTAACAACATTCTATGAATGCTAAAAGGATTAGACAATTCCAGAAAGGGATGCATGTAGGTAAGGGAGGTAGGTAGGGGAAGGAGGGAGAGAGGGAAGGAATTAGAATATCTAAATGAGTAGTATCTGCTATTTTTAACCAGGAATATTAAATTAATTATCTGTTTTACCTGATCATACAACCCCAAAAATATGTGGCTGTGTACCATGATAAAGATGTGACACCTAAGCTGAATATGGCTGTATCATGTTTATGCACTGACAGAGCAGTGGGGTGGTGTCTTACTCCATGCAAAAACTGCTGGCAGATTAGCAGCCAAAATGTTGAGAGCCTTCCAATTTGAAGGCATGGGGTGGGCCAACTGGCACACTATTTATGAAAGGGACATTTAAACTATGCACATTGCTAAGATGCCGCTGTGAATGAGAAAAATAAAGACAAGCAAAGTGTTATTGAAGCAAAGCCTATAAAAAGAGCATCAAAGAGATTGGAACAATGAAGGGCTGCTTTCAGAATGGGATCATGAAAGCCTGAAGCCCTGTGGCAAGGCTGGCAGGTGGACACATGCTGCTGCAGATCACAGCAGCAGGACAAGCCATCAGGATTCTGTACAGAGTTGGCAAGGTTGTTAGAATCCAGTTGGGGTAGATTAGAAGCCCTGCAGAGAAAGGATTAGCAGCTATGGGCATAGTTTAGACAGCAGGAAGGTGAAATGAAAATCCACAGTCAACTTATACCTATCTTTGTGCTTTTTTCCACATTGTTATCAGTGAAAAAGACCATCATGAAATGAAATGCTTTGAATTTTATTTTTTTTTTTATACGTGAGTCTAGAATATAGTCTGTTCTATTCCTGGCTCAGGGGACTGAAAGCACTGTTTCTCTAGTGGGTAAGGAGTGAAAAGCCCAGGTATCCATCTTCCACTACTTCTGGTGTCTTGTTTTTCATCCAAGACAAATCTTGGAGTCGTCAAGACCACTTGAGTTTCTTTGGGAATACTATAAATGGAAAACTACAGGCATGTAGAAGTGAGTGCTCTACGTGTTGTTTTTGACTGGTTTCTCACAGGTACACTAGAAATCCAGCAAGTATGACTAGAGACCTGGGGTGTGATGAGAATTTATAAAAATTGCATCTAAGTCCAATGACCATGTTTTTGTGTGGATTGTCTAACCCTCCAACCTTAAGGTTTAACCTCCTTGATGACTTAAGGTACAGGAAATTTCCAGTTTTCTGACGCTTCAAATTTGAGGGCCGGACAGATCCTGTGCACTACTGTCTCACCAAAGAATCTGACTTCTTTTGGAATGAAGCTGAAATTTGCAGGGCAATCCTTCTCCCTTCCTGGTTGGTCTTTATTGTCCTTATATGGAAACAGAGATAACACCTGGAAGAAAATACCTGTAATGATAAAGCTCTCTTCTGGTGCTTTGGGACAGAAAGTGGGAATGTGAGAAAAGAGGACCTCCTATCTTGTACACAGTGATCCTGTTTAAATTCTAAGGCAAAGCACTCTCTTCAGTACATATATCAAATCAAAATACAACTGGTATGAATCAGCTGTATTTATTAATTTATTTATTTAACTAACAGGTCTTACCCAGATGAACCAGGACAGCTAGTTACATGATAGATTGTATCAAGGTAATAACAATAACATTTATACTGATTTTATTTCATGAGGCACATGGACTGGCTTTGAATTATGACTCAGTTCATATAGTAACAAATCAGCTCTGAAATAAATGAAGAAAAAGTCCATGTGTATTCAAAGCAGTATTCATTTTACTGCTTGCCTTTTAATTTGCTCCAATAGTGATTGAGGACTTTTAGAACTATAAATAAACGTTGCCAATAAGGCCTTTTAGGTTGGATCTTTTAATTAGGGTTAAGTTATGTTAGTAAACTCTTGCATCTGGCAAACTTAAAATTACCTAGGCATACTTTCCCTCATTTTTCTACTTGCAAGTAAAAAATAAGTTATTCTAAAGGATTCAGGTGAGTTTCTGTAAATACCACTGTCTATGTATTCTGATAGATTTAAACCTTTTTTTGTGACTGAATCTCATCCTTCCATAAAATTACTGATTACGTAGTGTGATGTGGAGTGTAGGTGATTGCTGAGAATAATTTTTTTGTTTGTAGCTGTCGCTCTAAGTGACATGTTTCAGCCACACTAAACCAGAACTTGTCCAAATCTTCCTTCCTGTAGTACTACGAACAAAATAATAATTTTACTTGGAATTTTAAAGGCAGCTTCAACATGGGTAATTGCTAAAGCTCACCAATTTCAAATTGGAATATTTTTATACACTTTTTATCCCTAGCAATTCCATTTCCTCATTCGCATGTATTCAAAATAATGCTGCAAATCTATTTTCCTACTCCCTCTTATTTATATTTTTTACAACCCTCTATTTTTTGCATCATACTCTGTAAAACTTTGTTAGCTTTGCTTTTAAGAATGTCCTGCCTCTACCTTTCATTTGTTATTTGCCAATGAGAAATTTAAATTTACTTTGAATCCAAAATTCTGTGCCTAGCTTCTGCTGTTACATATCCAAAGCAAACACAATGACACTTGCTTCCTGGTTTTCAGTCCCATGAGGGAAGGGACAGTCACTAAACTTCTGCTAAACTACATCACTACCATTTTTTACCCTTCAAAGAATTTTTGTTTGGTTGGATACCAACAAGAGACTTAGCAGTGGTAAGCCACTGACAAGAAGTATACTAAGTGTTGTCCCTCTTTTAAAATTGTAATTCCATTCTGTTTGAATTTTCTCTTTTTTGTCTTATGGTTAAATAATAATTTGTTATTTTGGAACTTTTTTGTTTTAGTACCTTTCACAAGAGGGCATAAGTAATCATTAGAGTTCCTAATTGTTAAATATAATTTTTATAATTAGAATCAGTAAGTATTTACTAGAATATTATGGTATCCTGTTTTGTTTTTTTCAATCAAGCCATACCATCATTTGATGAGAATTTATAGGAATTTAACAGCTTTATCATATTTCACTTTCTTACTCTGAAGAAGAATGAACTATAAATGGGAGATGTATGATGAACTCAGTTTATACTTAATTAGAAACTGAAGTTAAAAGCCAGGATCCAGGCAGGAGTGAGCTGCCAGTGAAGGCTGAGGCTGCTATAAACCTGATAAAGAAGAAAGTGTGGGGTTTTAAATTGAGATTGCTGGTAGGGTGGTTGTGGGTTTCTGTAGTGACAAACTGTACTTACAGATTCTAGGAGCCCCTGATGAAAACTTGTTCTCATTCCCTAATGCTTTATGGGAACACTACAGCCTCTTGGAATATTTTTCAAGCAAAAAGACATCATCATGACAACACTGGAAAAAGAAGGGCAAAAAAAATTCTTTCTGGTAGGGAAATAAAGACATCTTAAGCTCGACTTCAAAAGCTCTCTACAGCAAACAGTAGCTGTAGAGATACCGTTTCATCTTTGCCTCTGGGATATTATTAAGCCTTTCTAGTAGCTTTAACTGCAGGAGAAGGGATTACAGAAGTTGCTGCTGTGTAGCTGCCTGACATACAAATATCTGGAAAAGCACAGATCACGTTTTTGTACAAGGGCCACTTATTAGACAGCACTAAAAGCTTAACCTAGAATGAATAGCGCACCGCACTGCTAGCTGCACACAAACAAAAAACATGCAAGACCCTCATGATTCATGCTGGCCTTTTAAGTGCTTTGGGTGAATATTCAGGCTCCCGGCTTCCCTTTTGTCATGGCTGTGTGTACTGAGATCGGCGCTAATTGAGGCGGTGCTGTTTTGGTACAGAGAATCATGCCATGCCATTCACCCTGCTTCAGTTCAGGCTGTGTCAGCATTTCCATGACAAATCCTTACTTTCAAGGGTTTACAGCTTAATCGGAGCAAAACCCGCAACTGGCTGAAATGACACACACTGTTCCCGTGTTACGGGCTTTGTGCACAGGAGCCAGAAACACAGAGAAAGAAATTATTTCAGATGCTTTTATTTACTTCGAGCTGCTGCTTTGGCCTGGTAATGACTTTGTATTCCAAAATGGAATGTATAGGGTCAAGGTCCTTATTGTGAGTTACATTGTTACATTTGGAATGGGTGGGGGGTGGGCCGGTGGGGTGGGGGGGAATCAAAAGAACCGTATGGTTTTTTTTCAGTGCTTTTCAGCAAATTGCTGAGGATTTTGCAAGATTAGCGTGGTGAATCAGGGATTGGAAAATAAGTTGCAAAGCGGCAGGAGTGAGTTTGGAAACAGATGTGCTCAAAACAAGTCCAGTTACACTTTACTAGTCCTAAGAGACTGTATTAGACTGAACAGTCATGCTTTCTAGGCATCCATAGAAGTAAGTCTCTGGCAGTGAGTAACACATGATGTCCTCAGCATCTGCTACAGCCTGTCAAATCTCAGGAACCTGCACTGAAAGACAGGTTTTGTTTTTTAAATATTAGCATGAAAAAAGAAAGTCACCTCCTCGAAATACCAATAAGAAACAGTTCGATGTTATAAAGCAAGAAAGCTGTCATGGTCAGAGGACAGTCACTGCAATAAATAGTTCCTTAGGGCAGCAGTAGAACGTGGTTCCTGGCCAAAGGTGATGAAGAGCTGGGTGCTTCAGCATGACCTGCATAAAATCAGGCAGGTGAATAATTGTTTGTAGCTTTGGATATAAGCTTGATATTTTTCCATATCTGTAAGTCAAGTGCTGATGGTGTCATTTTTATTCTTAGGGAGCTGATCTCTGCCACTTGCAATGCTTATAAACAGAACTATTATGAACTTGAGGGAATCAAACTTTTCTTTCTTCCCACATGCGGTCTGTATGTTAAGGGATTACATAGTCACTGAATCTCAGCTATTTAATTCTATGAATAATAAGGACATTATTTCATCTGCACTTAGATCATCACTTAATTTGGCAGTATTCACAAAATACCTTTCTCATTTTTCTTTTGCAAAATTTGCATGAGTCCAGACACACTGGGAGTCAGTTCATAAGAACTGGAATACTTCATGCAAATATAAATCTTCAGAGAAAGATTTAAATTATAATTCAAGTTATTTTTATTATTTCAAATAATGGTATATAACAATGAATGCTGTGAACCCATCTCTTCCAGGTGACTATAAAATCTACTTCATACTTCAAATTTTTTCCATGTGTGAACCATACAAAATTATACATTTTAGAAGAAATAATTGATGAAAATGTAGCTAATATTTTGATTTTGAAAAGGAAATCAGATTAAGTGGGTAAGAATGTCACTTAATTAATTGAAAAATGCATCAGTAAATTGGAAATTGAATTTCTGAATGAACTAGTTGTTAGAAATAAAACAACTTCTATGTTGCGGTGCATGTTGCAGTCGAATTTCATCTCAACCCTGTATCATGTATCAGATTCCTGTGTATTGTCCTTCTGTCTTGGTCACTCCCTCCTTACCTGGTATTGGTTATGGCTCACCCTTGCCCCTCCCCATGCTCCTGATATAAAACCTGAAACCTGAACCCCAGGAGGTCACTCTCCGGGGCTCCCTTAGAGCAATAAACATCTATCTTCTACCCACGTGAGAGTCACTCTTTCTTCTTCCACGCCGAGCTACGCTTCAGCCTGAGGTTCAGACCCTCAAACCAAGGATATAACTTTCTATTTGGGTTGGTGATTCCGGACACCGCCTCACTTCTATAAATAGCTATTTGCAAAACAGGTCCGAACTTCCACTTTGAAGAATTTATTATTGACTTTAGTAGGTTCCCTCACATAGACCTTTAAATAACAGAGCACTTTGATGAATAATATATATGAACTAGAAATTAATAAACAACCTTAGACAAAGTGAAGAACCAGAAAAAAGATTAGTCAATTCATTAAGTTGTTTCTTTCATGAGACAATAAAATAAATGTGAAATCAAATAAAAGATATAAGGAAGAGAGTATTGCTCTTGCAGTATTGCTCTTGCAATGCTGTCCTTTTGCTTTCTCCTAACTTGTTCCCACTGTGTAAAAATTAAATGACTAACATGATATCATCAGACCGAGTGGAAATTGAAATGTTGACGTTCTATGACACTGCTATTTTCCCACATATTTATCACTGAATACTCTGTTTCTTGTTTGGTAGATACAACAGTGCGTATTCCTAGGGTTTACTACTATCAGATTACTGCAAGCTAAAAATAATCTTTGATAGTTGTGAAAATGAGAAGTTATCAACCAACTCTTAAAATAAACAAAACAAAACAAAAAAAAATAGTTTAAACTATTTAAAATCAAACTAGAACACTGATAAGTCACAGGGAAGGAATGGCACAAGTGGTAGTGGCACAGTTCTTTGGAATAGCATCCCTTCTCCATTGGCTCTTGAAAGGCAAGACCATCTCACTTGTGTACAATGTCCATATACGGGTTGTCATAAAAGGAAATTGCATGATCTACCAATTCCAGGAATCTGAAATTCTGGGGGTTTCCGGGCCAGGACCTGCTTGATATTGCTCCAAATTTTAGAGAATCAACAAGGGTCATGTTGACTAGTGATGTCCAGAGATATCATAGACAGAAATATGGAGATTATCTTGTGAAACATCTTTAACATCCCAAATTTTCCTTTCTCTTCTGCTCGCCTTCCTTCTTCCCTTTTTATATACATCCGTATATCTAATTGTGTAACTATGGGATCAAAAGTTTGTACTTATTCTTTCCAGGCTGGAATGCCTTCAAAGTAGACAGGTCTTAGTTACTGACTTCATGTCAAAAATATCTGAGTAAATCTGAATACTGTTATGTGGATGTCAGTCTCGAAGCTTAATGGTCCCCTCTGACTTTACAATCCAAGAATCTGTAAATAATTGCAATAATAACTTGAAAATCTTAGAACGCTTCCAAGAAAAATGGAATACTTTATATACAAAATATTTGCAAAGACAAGGAAAATTCCTTTCAGCCTATAGCAAAGCTAGCACATTGTAGAAAATTAATTTTTATGCTTGTGCTTTCAACAAGAAATATGTCACTATGTAGAAATTATATGAAAATTATAATTTCTTTTTACAACAATGCGTGCTGAAAAGGAAAGCTTGTATAAACACTTTAGGCACAAATAAAGTGCTAATTTTTCTCCTTTGAAAAACTGAAATACTTTTAAAATTACCTGGTGTAAATGATGTAGCATATTATGATAAAAAATCCAGCATTTTTAAATCAATGTGGTATTAGATTTTGTAATAGCTTTAAAATACTGCTTACATGAATTTAAGTTGCTGAATTACATTTAATACATTTCAGAAAAAAATGTAGAATTTATAGCAGACTCATATCTTAGGTTGAGCATAAAAACCAAACACTTGTAATTTTTCTCTTATATGAATATGATAGTTTCCATTTTTCTTTTTCTAACTGGGCAAGCAAGTGGCTAAATAAAATACAAAATAATATATATTCTAACAGTTTAAATATCTTCATACATGTATTATTTTCCAAAATCTCATATTCTTTAATTATATTTTACTTAGGATTACCTAATAAGTAAAACTAAACAAATATCTATAATAAAACTGACAGTGATATACTATATTTCTGATATTAGCCAAGCTAAGAATATAAATGGACATACTAAATATGTAAATTTCTTCATAATTTGTGGTACAGTGTATATTAAGTAAATTACCAATATTTTCTTCAAAATTACTTTATATGTAAAAAATTTCTGATTTTTATTGTTTTAAAGTAATAGTTTCCTTTCCTAATAGCAGTAGCAACTACTTTACCAAGTCCATGTTTTAGAAATTGAATGGTACTTTAAATAGCTAAGATTTTTTTTTTTTCTAGTCTAATGTAATTTGCGGATACTTAAAATAAAGTTTTGCGTCTATTTTAAAAGTAGGAAGTCCAATTTCTACAAGTTATATTGCTAGTAATTCTGTGAAATCATCAGATTAATTATTTATTATTCTTAGTTTTCACATATCTAATTTAGTGTTCCGATAAGGAAATTAATATGTGGTTTTAATGTTATCTTTTAAATTTTAAAGACTAAAAAGGCTAAAATATATAAATTAAAAATAAAGAATGATAAACCAATAAGACAGTACTTATGGTGTTGAGATATTCAGTGGAAAATAATATTTTTAATCAGAATTTGTAATAGAAGAAATCAATGTGGAGACTGACATACTAGCATTTTATATATGGTTGAAATACACAAAGACAGTGCCTGGACAGTGCCTGTTTAGCATGCTGCACTTCCATCTTTGAATGCTAGCCTGCCTCTATACTTTTAAAGAATAATTACTTACTTCTTAATGCCCTAAGAGAAAAAATCAGAATGACAAAGCCTCTAGGAAAAGATCTGCAAAAAGCCAGCTGTCTATAGAAAGGAAAGAGTGGGAATGATGTCAGAAAAACTCCTAGTGCACTGATAAATTGCTCATAATCAGTTTTAATTTCAGGAGCAAATACAGGGGGAAGAAAGAAAGTAAAAATTAAATGCAAAGAGAAATCATTCAGTGAAATGATCTATGCACCAAAAAATGAAACAAATTTTATGGAAGTCACTCTCATAAATTGTAATATATAACCATCAGTTTATTCCTGTACCATAATAAGAAGATTTTTATTTTTTTTTTAATACCATATATTTAAAATTATGGCTCTATCTGCCAGTAGTGTACTTAAGTAATGGCACCTGGTATGCCAACAGCCCGGGTCATATTACTCCAAGCCAGAGGAACAAACACAGGATGTTTTTGGGGCACTAGTGAAAACAAGACTGTCAGCAACATTTCCTATAGGTCTTTTAAAAAGGTGGAGCGTGTAGTTCTAGCACAGCTCTGCAGCAATTAATGACCTTTTAAGTGAGGGAAGTGGTACCATGGTATGATAATCAAAGCCTTAAACAAGAGGTAGAAGCAGTGGGAAGGACATGCAGCAAAGCTTTAGGCAGCTTTAGCAGTGATATGGTCTGCCCCCCGGTATTTTCTGTAGCATCTATCAGAAACTAAAATTTTGTTCACTGTCAAACTCTCTGAGTGCCTCAGTAGTGAGGGTGGAACCGGAAGAGGAATGGAAGTGCTTTAAAAACATCTGCTTCAGAAGGAAAATAAGAATTTGGCAGAAGTATAAAATATTAAGGTATGTGAATTAGTGCTGAACATAAATCTTTATTTCTGAAGACAAGAAGAAAGGCTTACAATGCACACAATACAGAAAAACACTAGAGGCATAACTTTCTATAACGAGAAATAGAAAGAGAGGGGAAGAGGGAGATGAATTTTCCCCCTAGAACTGAGAAAGTGCCTCTGGCACAAATTCTCGAGTGTGTCATGTCTCTGAGTTGGTGCACACAGCTCAGAGATCACACCAAAGAAAAAGCTGGACATAGAACTGTCCCAGACTGGAATAGCCCCGTGGGCACAATGTGGTCACTAGCACTGCTAACAGCTTTTTCTGTGCTGAGGATGTTAGCTTGTAGGCATGAGACATATGAACGATGATTTTCAGCAGGGACTCTGATGCGTCTGTGAAAGAATTTGTGAAAGCCTCTGTGTATATAATCTAGTATTATGATTATATTTAATTTTTCATAGCTGTCTCCATCCTTCAATCATCCACCCATGGTGGGTCTGTGTGAACCTGACAAATATTCCTGATTTATTCCCGCAAGCAGTGGGTAAGTCTAGGTAAAATGAAGTGCACAGACCTTCTCTTGGAAGAGTTGTAGTTCAAAAATTTAGGGGACCCAGGGCACTCAGGAGCTGTAGCTGCTCTTGGGAGAGACACTGTAGTATTTGGAGCCATAGTCTTAGAAGTTCTGCTTGACAAGCATCAGTCTCTGCAACACCTGCAGGGAGAGCAGCATGATGCTGGACAAGGCTTGAAGCCTCTCCTGATTTCCTCTGACAGATCATATCAGTTTTATCAATCAAACAGAGTATTTCAGATGGTAGAGTGAAACACACTTTTTCTCAAGGACCGCGCCTTGCACTGTACAGCACCAGTGAGCAGAAGCCTCTCCTCACAGGCTGCAATAGAGACTCCCGGGTGCTTTAGGAGTAGATGACTTTGCAGCAGTGTTGTTACATGAGAACACCTTTTGTACCACAGAGAAGCTGTGAATAATTTCTTACAAAGGAGATGTATTGTCTTTTCTTGTGTGGGAGTATCATGTAAGGGAGCTCTGACAGTATGGAGACTGAGTGCTGCGTTATCACAGCACTATAATATTTTAAACTCAAATAAGGATGCAATGCAGGAAAACAGGGTGAATTAGTAAACAAGGAGCTTTATCAACAAGGTAGTAGTACAGTATCTGTACAGTACAGTGCAGTGCCATACATGCCATGTGCCATTCAAAGAGTCAATTAAGATAAGGCCTTTTAATATTATTTTTGCATAAGTGGAATTCACGCACGAGAAAAGTACACTTGTTAATAAACTGAAAACTTTCTCACTCCTGAAGTAACAATCCCTTGTGGTAGTGACAGCGTGCTTCATCTGGAAAAGGTAGTGAGAGGGATTCTGACAAATCTCTAATGAAGAATCAAAGATCTTTAAGAGTATAAACTCTGACACAAAATATGTACAACTTTGCAAATGCCAAAATAAGAAAGATTTGTTAAAATTTGGAAGTTTAAAGATGAAGTGATAATAAGGTGTATGCATAATTTGAGGAAACAGATCTTTCCTCTATGTAAAGTTTATATAGGGTTTCATGTTAAACGTAAACATCTTACTGAATTTTCTATCATTCATATTTCTGAATTACCTTCTTTGTGAAAAGGCAATTTCATGGAAAATTCTTAAGCAATTGCTATGGAGTACAATTGAGGTCCTGAAGACTTGTAAGAAAAGTGCTGAAATTCATTAAAATCATGAGACTATTAGCTCCATTAAAACTCTCAGTAACATTTTCACATCTTTATTAAAAAGAAATGCCAAACGAGTTGGCCTGTAAGAAGGGATATAACTTTGAACTGAGTTATTTATTTATGCAGATCTGTGATGTGCAATAACATTTCAAATGCCTTTTGTCTCCACCTCAGAAATAAGCACTCTTTTTATCTTCCATTTGTCTTTTGTTGTTATTTGCAAATTTTCTTCCATCAAAACTTACAAATTGTTCATTTCTTCTTCTCTTTTGTTTCTCCCCTTTTCCTTCACTGGTAACACACATACAGCTGTTCAATCCCTCTGAGTCATTTTGAAACCTGTGAGAGACTGCTGCAAGCAATATCTTCCCTGATCATAACAATTTGATGTAGAGCCATTTCCTGTGCAGATCTAAAGAGGAAACTAAATTGGAATTTTATTTCAGCTGGGAAGAAAGCAGCAGTGCCAAATACCTGAAGTCATTGAAGACTTGATTTCAAAGATGATCTTAGGATTTAGGACCCAGGACACCTGTCTCTGTTAGGATGCTACTGGTAATTGGCTACCAGATGTGGTTGCATCCCTTCTGAGCTGGTAGAAAGGTAGCAGAGCATTAGGAAGGGCTAAAGTTGCAGAGTTAGCTTTGAGATGGTAAAAGCAGAGCTAAGGCTCTTTGAAAGAAAGTATATGCCCTTAGCTCAGGGATGTTTTAATGTAACAATGACAATTTTTAACCAGTTTTGGAAATAGGCTTATACTCTTCATTAATTTGTGTACTATTCACTATTTAATCCTGTGCTATAAAGTTTAGCAATTTAAAAATAGTGTCATAAAGTTAACCCTTTTCTCTTTAAATAAATAAGTAGTTCAAGTATATTAATCTGTTTTTGTTACCCTGTGTTTTGATTGTACATACTGCATCCCTCTGCCGCCTAGGTTATTGTATCTTACTGTGTTGGGAAATATATTGAGTACATTCAGATGTTATAAACAGAAAAATCTTGTTCTACAGGACACACTGCAAAAAATGACAACATAAATGTAAAACAAACAGAGCACTAAACAGTAAAACTGAAGTGTTGTGTTGTGTATTGGAAGACATTTCAGAATAAATTTCAACTGCCTTATGACATTTGGCACGTTTTTAACGTCCTCTTAAGCACTGGAAAATACAGATAAAAATGTGCTAAGGGTTTTCTGGTACAGATAGAAAGCCACAGCTCCAGCCCTAACATCAAAACTCAGGAAACCTGCCCAGCTTTGATTTATCTGCTTAGCAATTTGAAAAAAAATGAAGTAAAAGATGTCAGATAGAGATCACAACCAAGCATGCATCAAATGTATCAAACCACTAAAAGAAACCTCAAAAAAACAAACCTAACCCAACCCAAAAAACCCCAAAAATCCCCCCAAAAAAACAACAACAAAAGCCAACAACAAAAATAGAACCAAAAAAACAAACAAAAAAACCCAACCCCCCCCAAAAAAAAACCAGCCCAAAAAACCCCCAAAAACAAAACAAACAAAAAAACCCAACCCCCCCCAAAAAAAAACCAGCCCAAAAAACCCCCAAAAACAAAACAAACAAAAAAACCCAACCCCCCCCAAAAAAAAACCAACCCAAAAAACCCCAAAAATCCCCCCCAAAAAACAACAACAAAAGCCAACAACAAAAAAAAAACCAAAAAAACCAAAAAACAAACCCATTGACCTTCCATCTTGGTGGAGATATAGCAGTTATATCTGGAAAGAGCATGGAAAACCTCTCTATTTTTCTACTTTATAACAGGAAGTCACATGAGGAAACAAAATGTGCAGATACTTATGGAGAACAGGTAGGGCAGAAAATTTGACCAACGAGAAAAATAAACAAAAAATAAATGTAAGACATGGAGCAGCTTTCTAAAAGAGAAAGTTGAAGATCTTTTGTAATAATCTTCAAATACCTCCTCGGAAAATGCAGGAAAAGAGGTACATAGCTCACCAGGTGTAATGTGAATAAGTTGAGGAAAGAGTTTGAATCATAGGATCATTTAAGTTGGAAAAGACCTTTAAGATCATTGACTCCAACTGTTAAGTTGACAAATCCACCACTAAATCATGTCCCTAAGTGCCCCATCTACAGTCTTTTAAATACTTCCAGGGATGGTGACTCAACCATTTCCTTGGGCAGCCTCACCACCTTTCCTGTGAAGAAATTTTTCTTCTTTTGAGTTGGAACATGGAAAATACAGATTCAATGAGGGGGAAAATGATGCATGATAAGTCTAGCTTTCCGTTAGTGATTTTTTTAGGAGGATGGTTAAGCAAACAACTTCCATGTATGTAATGATGTAATTGTATTTAATTCTGATTTGGGTAGGATCAGATGATCTCCATAGTATTTTTATGTATGTTTCTTTAAATTTTCTTGAAAAACAATATTTTCTCAAGTTTAAGGCATATAAAAGCTTATATCCAACAATAACTGTTTTTGGACAACTCTGTATAAGTAGTCAGTGGATAACTTTTGATTATCTGGTAAAACTTCAAAAACCTAATTACCATATTTTTCTGCCTACAGACCTGTAAAATATGGCAGTGTTGGAAATCTCCTATAACTTGAGGTTTTTTGTGTTTCCTGATGTGCTTTTGCACAATCCTTTTAGTATTAGACTTTAGGAGCCCCTTAATACATAGTACCAGGAGACATAAATTTAACTCCCAAAACTATTTGCTATTCTGCATAAATACATAAACTATCTTAAAAAACCACAAATATTAACCATTTTGTGAAAAAATGTCCTTCACAGAAGGACTAATAAACCTGGTTCCACATGCTCAGCATCATTACAAACAGAGGTTGTTCATTTTCATCTATTGTGCCTTCTATGTGTTCAAATCTCAGGCATCAGGATGCATCCTATGACTGATGTATTTGTAACTGCTCTGAAGGTGGGGGGAAGAAAGGCAAAATGGGAAAAAAGACAATTCAATTTTTCATCAGTTTTTCAATATAAGAAATGTCAAAGGTTTTGTAGCAGGAAGAAGTTCTATTACTATGAATGGTTTTTAACTACATTTACTTTTTTCATTGTTTGTAAATCACATACAAACATGGCCATTTTAACAAATTTGTTCATTGGTTGAAAATGTTGAACAAATACTATGTATACTCAAGTCCAAAAGCAGATAATGAGCTGGTAGGGATGCTGCTTCAAATAATCAATATGTGCAATTTTGAATAGCAGCTGTTTGATAGGCTATAAAAAGCATGTGGCATTCATCTATCCCTTATATGAATTATTCCCTCTTTTACTTTACAGTTTCCAGTTTTCATCATTACCACTTTCAATCTGTTGCAGTTACTGCAAAATCTGCTGCTTTGGCAACCACTCCAGTCAGTAAGATTTTTCCGTGTTCTTAGGAAAAAAATAAAAGGGGTTATGTGCAGAAATCAAGAACTGTATCTAAAATAGGAAATAACTGTGAATATATGTATGACTATATAACAGTGAGTATTTCTGGGAGAGTCACCTGAGTTTAGGCACCAAACTGGCATTCTTGAGTTGCTTCTCCACATGTGACAACGTTGAATGTCTTTAAACGAGTCACTTCCTCTCTCTGCTACTGTCTCTCTCAGTGATCTTGACCACCTTTGTAAAGTGTTTTTTATATTTATACTAAATTGAGACTACATGCTATTGTGAGTATTATGAGTATATAAATAAAAGTGACTGACCTTATCACTCATCTGCAAATGTCCACATTAGAACTACAAGAATCTCTTTTATCAACAGAAGACCTGCAGACGGTGTTGTTCTGTATTTTGTGTGAAGATCTTAAGTCCTTACAATTCTTAAAATCTGATTAGGCATTCAGAATAAATGAAAAAATCTCAGTCTAGTGAATTTCCAAAGGAAAGCCCAATAAAATCACAGTTTTTTTTAAACAGAATACCATATATTCAAATGAAAAAAGAGAACAAAATAGGACATTTTGGTTCTTACAAAACATAGAGAAGCTGTGGTTTTTGGAAGTTAAAGAAACAAAGAAGAAGATGGAAGATTTGGGGTTAGCATTATTCACACATTAAAGAAGTAAAAATTAAATATCTAACAGATCAAGCTTTCATAGCTTTTTAAAAACCAAAGTGGATCTTTAAAATAGCATTCAGACTATTTCCCTCTTTCAGAACATGCAGGTATATAAGTCAGGTTGAAAATATTTAGAGACCTTTGAACTATTCAATTCTACCTAATACCTTTGAAGGTTGCAAAAAGGCATTTTAAGGAAAAGAAAAACATAATGATACTATCAACAGACACACAAAGCACAGGACATAACAGTCTATATTAAAGAAAAGTTGATGGACAGACACAGTAGAAGTTGGAACATAAAGATACATGAATATTTCTGTTTTTTCTAATTACTTTAAAATAATTTTAAATAACAGGGCTCAAGTCTCTGAGAATCATTCTTGTTATTATCATCTATTTGTATTAATCATAGGAGATGCAGGCTGAGCTGACTGGGTTTGAATACTTTCTGGTTCAGGGGACACGGCTAAAATCCAATTGCTCCATTTCAAGTAATGCTCAATATAATTTCTTGACCTGGTATTCTCCTCTTTTCCTGTCTGTGGCATATTGCAAAATACTATTAGCCTGCATTTAGGAAATCTGCAAAATATTCCTCCCCTCCCCTCTCATTGTTGTAATATCAGACAAACTGAATTGACATGTGACCGAATCTAACCAGTCTGACTCCTGTGATAGTGGCAAGACCTACACAAACTTCAGGTGTTATCCCTTTACTATCTCATTTACTGGCATGGCTTTTAGCCTGGGTGAGCTGTTCAAAGTTAATACGTCCCATCTGCAATGGATTTCACTGCCACAAATTATGCTCCATAAAAAGAAAATATTTTACCTCAATGAGTTTTAGACAACAGGTTTCAGTTTTAGACAAGTTTCACTTGAAACCTGCAGTTTGAAAAGTTCATTGACCTCTATTTAGTTGTCTAAGATGCATTTTTAAGCAATAGCTTTTGAAACCATTAAGAGATGCTTTTCCTTCTTATAGCTTAGCCTGGCAAACAGAATATATCAAATACTTTGATCACACAAAAAATACTGCCCCCCTCTCACCATCTTCCCCCCCCTCCCCCCCAATATTTTTTTGCTCAGTTAAGTCCAAGTCTGGCTACATTTAATGTTCAGTGGCAATGTGAGCAATTTGTGCCGTATTCATCACTGTCCTGACTGATTTGGTAGCCTGCATTTGATTTTTTTTGTTTGTTTGTTGTGTTTTTTTGTTGTTGTTTTTTTTTTTTTTTTTCCCCACAGGTTAAATCCTATAGGCTTTGTATATGGAAGATTGTTTATTTTTTGAGAAGGTGCATCCAATGTTACAAATTCTGACAGGCAATGCTTTTTTATGAAGGATGGTTTCTCTGGAATTATTTTTCACCTTTATATTTTTAAGACTTTATTTTACATAGGAAAACCTGAAAATTATTCTTGCTCTTTAGAAATTAAGATCTCTTTTTCCTATTCATCCACATTCATGCAATAAGGCTCTCCCTGCAGAATTCCCTACAAGGAATCTATGTTTCATTTTATTTTATCATCTAAAAATACACTAACTACTCTATTAACAGGTATTTATAGGAGAGTGGGGAAGAAATCTTTCCTGAAGTGACTTTATAATGAATACTGATAATAAAAAAGATTTCAATTAAAGATTAGTAGAAAAAAAAACAAAAACCACACACACAAAAAAAAACCAAAAAACAAAAAAAACCTCAACAGACACAATGTGCTCTGCATATTCCTTAGAAAGCATAGAAGTAGTACTGATAAGAGATACTCCAAATTCAGTGGTGGTTACAGATCCAGCCTGGGCACAAAACTACAGCACAAAGCATTATTTGCTGTGCATGTTTTCTGGGCTTATGTGATCTGGTATAATTTTAAAGTTTTTTTTCATATGGCCTCTCTCTTTACAATACAACATATTTTCCTCAGAAAGCTATAAACCACTAAATTAAACTAAGAATAATGAACCATTTCTCAGCTAGTTGAAGCTTGTATACCATATATACTTTGGACTTGGACTTTAGGATACTAAGACATCAACAGAGTCAACACCTGAAGCAGACTTCGAATTCTAAGCATTTTATATTTCAGCAGTTCTCTTCTTTTTTCTTCCTCTTGGCTCAATGGAGGTTTTGGAAGTGACTGTTCACAACTAAGATGTCTGCTGCAACAGTACTTTGCCTGGTGTCTCAGGAAGAATATTACGTGACACTGGCACATTAAGTCACGGGGAGCCACTTAAATTCTTTGTTTCAGCTGTACAAGCAGAACGTAGGGCAGAAATACTTTCAGCTTCATTAAAATTAAGGAAATTTTTTGAAAAAAATAGAAATTTTCTTATAATGAGGATTTTGTTTAAAAAATGGAACTAGTAGCACCAATTGTTTTATTCGTGAATACTAAAATTTTCAGCAGAATATTGAACACCTGCGGTTGAATTTTTAAAATTTATAAATCCACCAAGATAATACACAGCTTTGCTTAATGTTTTTCTCCATAGTGTCTTGATCAAGGTTGTAATTTTTGGCAGTCTTAATGCATTTTATTTGTAGGTGTTAGTAATTAATTAGGCTGTAATCAGAACAATGCAATGTTTCATAAAATAATAACTCTTCAACTGCAGGTATTCTGGGGCAAGAGGTACAGGATAAGAATTACTAAAAGCATCTAGCTTTGTACTGATTTTCTTGCATGTCTTTTGCTTTTAAAAACACTTGAAAAGAGGTATAAATGCTTATTGAGGAAAGAAGGGAGCAGAATGGGAAAAGGAACAGAGGCGAGAAAAGTCTAGATTGTAGGCTTACTGCATTTAAATTAAAAAAATAATATTATAAAAGGGGCATGATAATTCACTCCAGGAAAATAAAACAAAACAAAAAAACCCCAAACAAACAAACAAACAACAAACAAAACAAAAGAAAAAAAAGAGCCCTTCATTACAAGGCTATCCTATGAAATTTTATTTAGATCATTTTGTATCAGGAACCAAGTATTAGCTCTTACAAAATGATAGGAAAGACAATGAAGTCAGACCACAGACAAATTTTGTCCTAACTGTTGCTAACAACTACTGATTAGCTCACAACTCTACTCAGAGTGATTTAGACATTTTAAACTCCCAAACTGTATGCGTATATCCACAGAGTAAAGTGATGTCTTACACCAAATGGCATCCTTGTGAGAAGATAGAGAGGAATAGAATATTTTTTATTTTTCTCAATAATAGTAATGGTTTCCAGTAGACTTGTGGTCTGTGGTTCCTGTTAATACTGAGACTGCTTATTTTCTTACTTCCATTTTTCTGCATTTCAGTCTGTAGCCTGCATTTCTTTCCATTGCTCAGAAAATTTGCGCTCATACTTCTGATCCCCCATCTACATCCCTCTCTCCTCCACTGACCCCCATCTTCCTCCACTATCTCTTTTTTCTTTCCTCAAAACATTCTTCGCCCTGATGTTGCACTTTCCACTGATGTTTTCCTCTTGGAACTACAGTTATGCTTTAAGCCTCTGCTCTCATAAAGATAAACAAGCTCACCAGATAACCATAGATTTGCCTTGCATTTGTTCTATTTTCTGATTGTTACCCTTTTCAAAACTCCAGAATT
>VXBN01009386.1:327693-342593 GCA_013397395.1 Sinosuthora webbiana | reverse complement strand
TTTTTTTTTTTTTTTTTTTTTACCACTACAACTTAGTCTAAAAAGCATGGTGGTTGGGTTTTTTCATTTATTTTTTAAACTAACTGTAGAGCAATATGAGAAATTTATTAAACATTTGAATGCTGCTCAATTCACTGTTTTTCCCAGGAAAAAGAAAAGTGGCTTAAAATGTTTTTACGTTTAAATAAAAATATTTTGAAAGATGTTGAGCTTAAATTACTTCTCTACCTGAAAAATCTTGTATTGATAAGAAATGGATTAATTAGAGGAATACTTAAGCTCTAAATGTCATTATAAAAGCTTCATAATTCTGGTTTAGAATCTTCTCAGTGACATTAAGCAAGCAACTGATTTAAATGTGTGAAGAAGACTGTACATCACAGAATTGGTATGTAAGAAAGAAACCAGACCAAACGCAGTGAACAGCATAAGGATTTCCAGGGCTTTTGTTTTAATTTAATTAACTTCAGTAACAATTAAGTTTTGTGGAAAATGTTCTCCTCTTTGCTTGCTCCAGTCTTCTGTCAACTGTACACTTGATTGTAACCAATAGCAGAAAGTGTGCTTGGGAGTGGCAGTGGCCTTCTTTTAGAGAAATATGAAACAGGTTGGAAAAACACTAATAAAACTTGTGAGCAAAATAGTCTATGATGTGAACACAGCCTTCAAATCCATGAAGTACATTTATTAAAAAAATAAATATGCACTTATGTCATGCTCTTGTCATTAACATTTAATGTGCAAAGAGTGGGTGAACATTCTATATTTAATTAAAACACAAAATTATGACTTCCATCTGCACATGCAGACCTGAGAAGCAGCTTAAGGTACACAAAAAATTTACATCTGGTATTCAAATATAGGTGTGGGGGGACATTTTAACCATATCAGGTGTCACACCATTCCTCTAGTGTAGAACAAATATCATACATTATTTATTAATATTTTTTTAAAAATTCAATATTTGAAGTTTCTCAAGCACTTGTATAGAGTTTAAATCATGTGAGTGAATCACAGCTTCCCAGGGTTAAGAGATCTCTTCAGTTATTTTCATTTCTTATTTTTATTTTATTTTTTGGTTCCTTTGGAAACCCACACAGAATGTTCTTTTTCTCAGTGCTGCTTTTTCAGTAATTCTTTTGTTCTACGTTTAGTGCCAAGGAGCAGAGACCATGTTAAATCCATACAGCAGCCTGCAATCTCCTGAACCATATGCTATTTTTACAGCAGGTCACCTGTGGAAATGCTTTTCTCAATCAAATCCTCCTTCTCTTGGCTTGTCACTCTGCTGGTTCACACTGGGGCTAATCCTGGTGCTGTCACTCTGCAGCCACTGAAGCCACCATCTGCTCTTTTGCCCTGCTCCGGCCTTTGATCAAACAGTAAATAAATCCTTCAGGATAGGGAAGGATTTTCTGGGTGCTGGCCATACGGCAACATATTTGGTCATTGCCTGGAGCCCTGGTAACACTGTGATCCCTGGTAAAAAACGTACCTTCCCATTATCTTCACTTGGAGTTACGAAGACTTCTTGATGTGGAAATCAATCATTCTCATCTGCCTCAGAAGTGGCAAAGGTACTTGTGCCTGTTGGCTTTGCCTGTGACTTGTGTCTGTTGGCTTTGAAATAAGGTTTTCAAGTGGATATCATGTGCACCAAAGGCTAGCCTCCTGCAGGGACAGGGAAAAGACCATACTGACATTCCCATAGTCCCACCTGAAGTATGTTTGCTGACAAGGAGTTCTGGTGGCCCAGAAAGGTGTTGATTAAGAGTTCTTTTCTTGGCTACATGTGAACAGACCTGAAAACAAAATTATAAGTCTGGGTAGCTGCAAGAGGAAATCAAAAATGCCAAAGGGGATCATGATTTTTCTGACAGAGGAAAGAATCTGCAACCACCACAATAATACAGGCCAGTAAACTTTAGCAGATCTTGTTTTTTGCTGGGGAGGCAAAGATGGGACACAAATATATCACTTATCTCTCTGTGTGCATGGGGCTCAAGCACTGATCGGTACGATTCTTGCTAAACCCTGCAAAACTACATCTGACATTGCTTGAGATAGGACAGAGGCTAACACAGTCGCTGAGTAAGCATAACTGGTGGGCCCTAAAATATCTGAAGACTATAACAGAATTGCTGAACTAACAAGCTGCTGAGCTAGCATAATGAATAGAACAGAGCAAAAATAATGCAATAACTTTGTGGTTAAGACAGCTGTAAACGAAAGAAAAAAGGAGCTATCAGCCTGTTTCAAAGAACTGGCTCCCCAGTCTCTTGTATTTGGACTAGAATGGATTCAGCAAAACAGCAGAAGGATAGCATGAGAGTCTGAGGACAGCTGAGAATGTATGTGGCCCATGGGTCACAGCATTATATTAGGACATAAAAGAAACTCAGAAATTCATCAGTGTGGGTTCAGCAGAAGACAATCGGCATTGCAGATGCCACGGGCTGAGAAAGGTGAGTATTTTCTCCAAATTAGCTTGAAATACTGGCCAGGATATGCTTGTAACTCCTAAGTGCCAACAGCAGGCATCTTGCAGACCTTTGTAAGATACAAGAACTCAGAGGTCTGGGCAGAAGAGTACCTCATAACCAGAATGTTATGCTGCTAATGACTGTTTGCTAGGGAGTTTATAATAAATATCAACTGCTTATTATATAATATCATTAGTTATCTTTTGGGATGGATGCAAAGATGGATAGATAGATAGATAGATAGATAGATACATACACATATGCATACATACATGCTTACATACATCGATGATAGGCACATCCATCCATCCATCCGCTACCACAAAACTCATGATTATCGCTCATCATTCTGTTGCTATAATTGCCTGTAGTCATTGTCTAGGTTTGGTTGCTGTACTGCTGACTTGTAGTTATATTTTCTGTGCTTTCACTTAGTGGAATTTTTATAAGCTAATAGTCAGTGTAAGGTATAAAATTATCACCTTTTGAATATTGTGGATCCCTGTGGTTGTACTTCTACCTACTAAATAATTTGTATTAGTTTTCTAATATTTGCAGTTACATATCCAGAAAATTAAAAAAAGAGTAGGATACTGATATGTAATTGTTCATATTGCTAACCTGTTAGCCTGGTTTCTTATGCATTTAGTCCAGGAGAACTAGCAAAAGTACTAAATTACCATGATAGCTAGCATGTCTGGGAATGCTTTAAAGGGCAACATGTTGGAAGCTGTTCCAAGTCAGCTGCTTGGACGTCACCAACATGTTTTGGCTGGAGGGGAGCTTGTTTGCATGAACACAAGCTGCACTATGTTTGTTGACCCTGGGAATGAAGCATAAAAGCCGTTTCATCTTATATAACACTTACCCACAGTTTGATATGTCTTTCCTGCTCATGTCCATGAAACTTTTGAATAGAGTTCTGTGGCTTGTAGTGGGACTTCTTTTTTTTTTTTATCTCAACAGTTTTGCAAAATGAAACATTGTGAAAAGTTCCACTGAACAAAGCAGTGCTTATAACATTTGAATTTATGTATAAATATTTGTTAAAATCCTACAAAACTTAGCAGAGCATGACAGATTCTTACAAGGGTATGGATGATCTCATAACATAAATTTTAAATCCCATTCAGCATGTACCAAGGGCCATAAACAGAATTGTTTGTCTTTTTCACTTTATAATTAAACTATATAACAGTATAATATGAGATTTTATATTGTCCTTTACAGAGAACACATCCTCAAATTTTTCACAACCTTTTTATTTAGAACATTTTTAATTTATTTCTCATTCTGTATTTTAATGAAAAAGCAGAGAAAAGTATGCAAATATGACACATTGAGCTCTCCTTTCAAGCACAAACAGACTGTTTACTCTTGAATTAGTGGAAAAATGCCCTATGTCAGCATATTTGATTTTGAGTTTATATGAATTTGAGTCATTAAGCTTAAGTCTAGACTCAAAATTACTCTTTTTTCCTGTCATCTGGTTTTAATTGGATCATAATTTTATGTCTTCACGGAATGACTCTCATATGTTTTGAGTATTTTAGCAAAAAAATGTATATATATATATAAAATACATGATTTTCCTCTCTCATTTCCTATATCATTTTCTCAAATACCTAAAGAACTATATAGCACTTTAAGGACTATTCCTTTTCTGTTCTGATTCTCAGACTATTTTTCAAAATGAGGGGAGGAAGTTCCCCTTATCTCTTTCCAAACTTAATTGTTGCCTTGTGGGATAAATGGGAAACATGAAAAAAATCATCAAGGTAATGCCCCCAGGGCTTCTGTGGATGCTCACTTCTACCAACAACGGTTTGGAAATGCACTGCAGGGTCAAATATGCTAGCCTTTGAAAAGCTGTGCCTAAATGCAAATATGCCATAGTGAAAACACAGGGAGCTGCAGCCTTTCCCCCTCTCAGGAAGCAGCGTTCCAGGTCAGCAGCCATGTTGACAGCAGCTGTTCCTGCCGTGCCTGAGCCCTCCTCGCTCTCCTTAAGGAGGGCAGTGGTCATGTCCATGCTTAGTCTAATATCTGTATTCATCCAGGCAGCTATTCCCCCTTTCATCCTCTCCATCACAGCAACATTCAACGTACAGCCAAGACGCTCTGATTTTATGGTTCCTTTTATAACAGAATATGCAAAACTGGGAAAAATACAATACTGCTACTGAAAGCATTCATAATTCCTACCAGAGGAATAGGCATTCATCATGATCTGTCTAAATAACAGTAAAAACATTGTAGCTATAGCTAAATAATAATACAGAATACATAAGAGTGTAAGATAATATTTTTTGTCACCTCTTCTTCTTTTATCTGAAATGAAGAGGTAAGATCAGGACACATTTTCTAGATGAAAGCTGCAAGCGTAAGCACTTAGTACTTCATTACTACTTAATGGAAACTATTACTTAATGAAAACAAAGATTCCAAGTAATAATAACAACAAAAAAGAAAATCCCAGAGTTGAGGGTTCAAAAAGAGAAATTAATAAAAACAGACATCATGGAAAGTATACTGTCAAGATATACTTAGCTCCCTGTTTAGTCAAAATTATGGTGGACTTTTCACATTACCCACACAAACAAAACAGAGTCTGTGCTCCAAGAGAGTAAATACTGTCATTCTTAATTTTTCATCAAAAACAAATTGCCTAAATAAATAGGGAAACAAATACTGTTAAAATATGGTTGCAGAATTTACTCTGTATCTGTCTTTCTTTCCTTTCCATTTATTTAACAATTCATTCTGAAACTAGCCCTGCTTTCCATTGTCTTTCTAAAGGCTCAGTGAATACCTGTGTCACTGCCAACTGCTGCTGCACCTGATGTTTTATTTTTGCAGCTCCCTCCAAAAACCTTGAGACATGAGCTTGTTCATGAGGCAAGCTTTTGCTACTAACCTAATGCAAAATATCCAGTGGTGCCATTTAGTTGGCATAAGAATGATTCTTTAACCACTGCACATGGTTAAAATTAGTAATGATGTTAACTGGGGTTCGATGTATATATTAACAGGAGGCTGGAGGCCTCATTGGATTCCTTTCTGCTATATTCAAAATCACCATAGGTGTTATTTATACCACTTCTGTTCTTAGTGCATTTGCCAAGAAAGAAAAATCACTCCAACACAGTTGTCATCTAAAAATAAACACCAATGAGATCTTCTTCCTGTGGGCTGTAAGGTCATTCTGTAGCTCAGCATGGTTCATTGATCTCTTCTACCCCCTGTGCCTTTCCAGATTTATTGGAAATCTGTTCAAAGGAGAATATATCTTACCGCTTGCTACTCTAGGAACTGCTGCTAAATGCTGAGTAAAAGATTCTTTTCTATTCTCTTTATTCCTTGTCCTTAGAGACAGAACCGAGGAAAATCTTCCCAAGTCTCTCAGACGTCAGCTGAAAAGAGATGAGCTGAGAACACAGGTTGAATATCTTCTGCTGCTCTTCCTTTGGACATGTTCACTAAGTTCAGGAAATACCGTGGGAGCAATTCATGTCAGTGTGCGTCTGTATTGCTTCGGTCATTAGCGTGAAGAGCCTCAAAGTAATCTAAGTCAATGATCTGATTACTAATAAAGAGCAGCACTGGGTACAGGTCAGATGTGTGCTTTGTATTTCCCTTCCTTTTAATATTTCACAGTATTAAACAGTACTGTGAAGAGAGAAATCTTGCTAGTAGCAAGTGATATATCTACATACCTGTATACTTCCTTCAACCTAATCCCATCATGCATTTCATGCAGTTCCAGCATTCATGTAAAACATATGTAACTCGTTAGAAAAAATGGAGTTTCATCCACATTCACTCAGGTTATATCCTCTCTTCACTGTAAATCCTGAAAAAAATGAGAAAATGCGAACACATGTGCTGGAAGTTTTACTAGGAGCTCAGCAGCTGGAATATAATCACTCAGATTTGATTAATTTGTTGTCCTTTATCTTTTTTCTTTCTTTAAAATAAAGGTTTTTAGCAAGTCTAATGTATATGCATTCAAGCCAGCAGTATGTGCTGGATTAATAAGTAGTTTATGAGCAGTAGGATTCCAGGGTCTGTGGAGCTCCACTGAAACAAAGGGCTCACCTTTGGGGCACCCTTAGAAAATAGTGTGCAAAAAGGGAGAGAGGCTTAGTGCATCAAGAAAAAGAAGGATGAAACATTTGAATTCCTTTGATTCCTGCTACAGAGGCACATCTGACAAAACAAATTTGTGTCAGGCTTTTTGCAAAGTGTTATCTTCTGCTTTCCCCTACTGCTGGGCCAGGCAGCTGCATGCCCCTTCCCCATCTGTGCCTCATTCGTCTCTTCCCTCTCTTCTATATTCTTCTTCATCTTGAACGTTCACCAGTTTTTGACCTACTGTTTTTGTTTCCAAACATATAATCGTGGAATAAAAAGGCTATGCGCTGAGTCCTAATAATTTATACTCTTAATCACACAGTAAATTTGAGAGGATACTCTCTTTAAACCTGGTGTGTATAATATTAAGAGTATTTTTTTTCTCTACCTCATCTTTCTTCTTCATCCCAAAGGTGAAGTGGTATTGAAGAGTCAAGAGAGTTTAGAAAAGGAATATTTCTCTTTGACTAGACATTTAAACACCTCTGTATCTATCACCCCTCTCATTCTTCACACATCCCTGCCTTCATGACTCCTTTAGCCTCCACCCAATAGATTCCTTTGTTCTTTTTCCTCAAACAATCATGCAGCACATATTGTGAACCTTAACTAAATGAACAGAGTGGCATTTGCAAAGTGGTTTTAAGTCCAGGGGTGAAAGGCATTGTTTCAGCCCAACATGGCATACAAGAAACTCAGCTGTCATACTTAAACACTGCTACTAGGCAGATGTTCTCTGTGAATTAATCTTAAAAAATTTCAAGGTCTTTTGCCTACTATCACTGCTGCATAAGCAAACAACCAGTAGTAACAGCTGCAATATCAATAACAAAAGTTTACAAGAGAGAGAGAGTGATTCAGCACAGAGCCCAGCCTGACCACAGCCATGACAACCAACCACTCCCTCTGTTTGAAACCAGCATTACCCAAACCCTCCTCTCTGGCTCAGGACTAGAACCCTCTGCCACACTTACTCAAAGGGGAGGTAGCAGCTGGCACCCTTTAATAGTCCTACACGTCCTGTGCATAAATCCAATGGAGAATGGACAATGGCCTGAACAAAGTCACACCATCACTGAGGGCTGCTGTGCCAGACATGCTGGAACTTCAGGATGAACTGGAGTCCAAGGCAGCAAAATGTCATTGTTAATGCGTTTTTCTCCATTCCTTTAGCAGCAGAATGCAGGCCTCAGTTCATGTTCACCTACAGTGAACATCCAGTAAAACTGGCCCAGGGATGGAATTACAGCCCCAGTATTTTCCAGAGATTGATCCAGATTGCACTGAAAAGTGGAGAGGCTCCATGATACTTGCAATATATTGATGATGTCATCATGTGGGACAACACAACAGAGGAAGTTTTTAGAAAGGGGAGAAGATAATCCAAATCCTCCTGTAGACCAGTTTTGCCATAAAGCAAAGTAAGGTAAAGGGACCTGCTTGGGAAATTCAGATTTTAGGAGAAAAACAGCAAGATGGACATAATCAGATGCCAATGGATGTGGTCAACAAAAGAGCAGCTATGTCTCCACCAACTATGAAGAAGAAAGCACAAGTTTTTTTTGGGCACTGTGGGGTTTTGGGGATGCATATTCTAGATTATAGTCAGATTATAAACCATCTCTGTCAAATGACATGGAAGAAGAATGATTTCAAGTGGGATCCTGAACAACAAGTTTTTGAAAAAAATTAAAGAGGACATTATTCATTCAGTAGCCCTTTGGCTAGTAAAGACATGATAAGATGTAAAAAATGTGTTCTACAGTAAATAGAGTGGATAATGGTCCTTCCTGGAGACTCTGACAAAAAGTTCACGGGGAGACTCAATCCCCTGGGATCATCTGAAATGAGATTTCAACATGGCACAGCTGACTTACAGTACTCAAACTCCACCCAGCCCTCACCTGACTGATGTGGTTTAGGAATTGTTCTCCCCAGTTCATTGCCCCCACTAAGACCCTCCAAACCACACACCACTCTCTCTTGCTTCCCCACTTTTCCCCTCACTGCTGTGGTGATATGGAGAGGGGAATTGAAGACACAAAGGGCAAAGATCAAGGGTTGAGATAAAAGCAATTTATTGGAAACAGCAAAGAAATAAAAAAAACCAGACAGTAACAGTACAAATGACAGAGGGTACAAAAAAATAAATTATTCACACCAAAGAGAAATCCCAGTCACAGACAGTACCAGAGAGTTCTCTCCACCATGTTTACTCAACTAGAAGAGAGGTCCTTTTACCCAGCCCTGACAAAGATGTGAGGTGGTATAAAATAACTTCTGTGTCCTAGTCATGTCCCATCCTGCCTACTCCATAAAATTAACCTTGTCTTGGCCAGAATCAGGACACTGAGGAACTACAGCCTCTTCTGAAGTTATTAATCAATTCACAAATGTAGGAAGAAAACAACCCAAAAGTATTGTTATTCCTAAAGTTGCATTTTTTTTCTGTCCTTACATATACAAATGAAAGTTAGACCCACATTTCTCAGGATTATAGTCTTTCACATAAAAATCATGTGCAAAAGAAAAAAAGGCCACCTACAAAAGGTGCTGAGGATCTGTAACAATTTTACAGTTAATGCTTTTATCCAGACATGACTGAACTTCATGCCCTCTCCAAGCTCTTCCCATCTGCTTAGCGAAACATAGGCTAAGAAAACATGTCACTGCTGTAAATTGATTTTGAACTTTCCTGCCTCACATTTGTGTCTCCTAAAAAATCTTTAAAGCTGTAACTAGAGCAGTGACATACTCAGGTAAGAAACAACATTGAGTTAGGCAGCCAAAATCTAGCCATTTTGCCATAAAGGTGAAACTTACGTGCGAAACTTAAGTGTGAAACTGACGTAATTTCACTGAAGATAAAGGTGTAAGTCCCGATTTATTTGGCCAACAGCATTTCTAATTTATGGCCTTAGTAGGTTGGCTCAGGTTCTCTTTGGGCTTAAGTACATAAGTAACATATAATATCCTCCAAACAAATGAAATTGGGACAGGTCTAAGTGCTACACTTTGCTTCTGAGTATAGAAAATACAAGTTTATTGTGCATGAGGGATCTTTTATTTTATCAAGATTGCTGAAAATATAAAGGGAACTAAATATACCCACACAAAAATTACCTCCAGAAGCACATTTAAATAAGACTTACAGAAGAGAGTTAGAGGGGAAGAGCAAGAACAGAAAGTGTCTGCTCTGATTTACTGTAAATCTCTCCCTGGGTGATTTTGATGACTCAAGACCTGAGAAGCTTAGAAAAATATATATGACAGAGTCAGACACTGTTAACTCTATGAATACAAACAATAAATATTGTATCCCTCACTAGGAAAGAAAATGTTAGTATCTTGAGCTCTGAAAGAATAACAACATCACCATAAGAATATTACATTTGATAAGCACTTGCAATTAAGAATCAAAAGGAGAAAAGTAAATGACCCAAGTCTCTTTTTTTAATAGACTTTATATTTATGAATAACAAAATTAACAGGCATGCCTGGGTTCATTTAGTACTGTAAATATTATTTATTTATCAGGAAAATGACTAAAATATTTAAACACAGCAAAAATTTCCACAGTAAAATTTGTTACTCTAGAAAAAGCAGTAAGTCTTTAGCTGCTGTAATTGCTTCAGTGTATTTGAATGTCTCTCTACATATTTTAAAAAAAGAAAGGAACAGTCCTATTTGTCTATTCTGTCCTCACTTCACATTTAAATCAGTCCATTTCTAGACACAAACATAGTTCTTAAAGCCCATTTATGTGATAAATATAAACACTGGACAAAACTCTGCTGAAGTCTAACTGCAATTGAATCTGCCTGATCTAAATACCTTTGATAAATTTTGATGAAATAGTTCTCACAAACATTCTGTTTTTAAGCTATTTGTACTCGGTTGATTTTCTTTGGAGTTTTCTTTGCTTATTCTGGGTAAGGTGAAGTTTTCAGCAAAATCAAGAAGTAGATGGATAGAGATAGATGGATCCTTTTCCATAGATGAAGATAGTTCCTTTTAAATACCAGAAAGAAAAAATTTTAGATTACCTATTTAGATTAAAAAATAATTTAAAATTTGTGGTAGTGTTCTTCACCTAGTATCTAATGTCCAGAAGACCTTTGTTTTGCTGTCTTACCTTGCCTTGGTACTGGTCATATAGTGATGATTTTGAGAATGCTATTTTAGGCTACCTGCTCAGTAGTAAATTAAAACTACCCAGGATAATTTTCTGCCAAGGAAGCCAACTAGAATAAACCATATCTTTACTATTTAATTATTTTAATTGTCAAAACATGCAAGACCTCCTGACTAATGGATCAAAGCCTGTGCTGACTCCTGAACTGTGAGTGAAGTAGGTTTGAAACCAGTCTGTCTTTTTTCATAGAAGATTGAGTTTTACTATTATGTTGAAGCCCTGTTTAATTTATCTGTTCAGGTGTAGCTTTTACCTCTTTCTTCTACGGTTTCCCTACCTCCAAGAAGAGGAACATGATGCCTGCTTCTCCTAACCCACACTTTGCAATCTCTAAAGGAAAGCATTAACTCTGTCTCTTAATAAAGAAAATGAACTGTTAGAAGGTACAATACAGACTAATTCCACTTGCAATCACTGTAAATCTTCTGACCTGACATCCACAGAAACCCCTTTATGTCATAACTTTAAAATGAAAATATGCTGAGGGAACTATAGCATTGACTTTCTATAATTAATTTCTATTAAATGTGTACTAAATGTTTTTTTGAGATATAATCCCAAGAAATTTAAGGTCAGAGTGATGGAAGTTTTCTCATAGTTTTAAATGTTATTATTAAAATTGAAATTGCTATATATTTAATGTTACCTAATATACTGAATATAGAAGCTTCAATTCAGTAATATGTTCTTGCCACTGGATTGTAAGGTATCCTGTTTAAGAAAGTTTAACAGGAGTTATAGAAGGCAACCATTTTGCAATCAGAGTCATGGTGATGCAGGGCTATATACACTTCTTTTAAACTTCAATGTGCAACCTCTATTGTCTATAAAAGACAGCTACTAGCACTGTGTCTTGTTATTTGGTTTGCCTTCTAATGAGTGGTATTTCAGTGCATGTTTGTGTTCTAGTGAATTGGAAAACAGATTTTTCTCAGAGAAATGGAAAATGTTATTATTCAAAATAATGTCTGAGACATTTTCAGAAATTTTAGGAGACAAAGCTGAGAATTAATGAGTGCCTTGAGTTGAGCAAAGAAAGAGATTATGTGGAAATTGAGAACTGCTTTGGTTTGCTGTTAATTTCCTGGTGTTCAAATAATTTCCTTTAATAAAGAAAGTATAACTTTTTAAAAAAAATTTCTATCATTCCTTTCCGCCCAGAATCTTTGGTCTGTAATTATAAAACCAACCAAACAAAAAATCCCAGTGTCTGTTTATTTTCTCTGAGTGTTTATAGTGTAAGGTCCTGATCTTACATGTGTGAATAATTTTAAGTGGATGAGCAGAATTAAAATGTTTGCAGAAGTATTTATAGGAATAAGGCTTAAATCCAGTCGGTACTCACTGCTTGTGCTGTTTTCTGACACGGGACTTCCCTTTGCTGCTTCAGATTTCTTAGTTCTTGAGAAACCATTCTCAAGTTAGAGCATGTCTTTAGTGTTGATAGATAGAAAGTGAAAGTTTAGATCCTTAGAAAAGACAAGAGATCTGATGTGCCATCAAGGATGTTTTCTTTATTAATAGAGAAGCCTTTATTAATAGAGAAGGTAGGTAAAATCTTAAGTAAGACTTCCATGTCTACACAGACACCATGAAGAACAGAACTTCATGGTTAGGTGCTAAGGAACAAAACCCCATGCGAATAAATTTTATAAGGTATTTCAGTAAAGATTTTGGTCTCCTAATCTTCTAGAAATACTATGAAAACAGACATCTTAGGGAGTCTTGAGTCTGAGATGTATATGGTGGACTTTCACTTAAATTAAACAGCTCCCTGTTCTTTCCCTTTCCTGGCACCCCAGTCTGCAGAAGACAGGGGGAAAGCAATAGTCCTGAGACAGGGCATGCTGAAGGTGAAACCCCTAAAAGAAGCTCTGTGAGCTACCTTGTCTACTTCTTAAAGAAGGGCAGAAGGGCAGAGGGAAGTATAGTGTGGGAAAAGGGAGAGAGTGATAACAAATAGACTACCTGCGAAGAGGATAGATGCCCATTGAGCCTTTTGTTAGTCTTTTAATTCCCAAAGTACTAGATGCATGTGGTGATGTGCTAATCTTGTGTATCTCTGGATATTTCTTCTCATGCAAGCACCTGGTAGGCAGACATCTGCACTGTGAGCTTACTGTGTGAGATGATTCTCTCACTGGCCCCCCAAACCCCATCAGCGCTCTCTCTGATGGATAAGCCTAGTGTGAGTATATTCAGGGATGCCTGCAGAGCTTCCCTTCCCCAGGAAAGCCAGGGCTACTCCAAGAAGTCTGGATCATGGCAGATTTTCAGATATTCCCACAGAAGGAAGCGAACATATGACTAATAACAAATGGCCTTGTTAATAGCATAGTTCTGGCAGGGATGTCTGTCAGAAATATGGTACCAAAAGTTAAGTTGCCTTGAACTGTGCCAGGAAACAAGGATTCAGGGCAAAAAAACATATTTTCCAATTGAGACACTGCCAGGTTATTTCTGACACTACTATCTTCAGTCAGCTTCTTCAAAGACATCCATGTGGCTCCAAAGATGCCTCCCCCCTAAAATCAGTGACAATCTCACCCATTTTTCCTGATTTTTAAATTTCCATCTTGCTTAAATTGGAAAAAGACCTGAACACCAAGTCAGGTGTGGGCAGGACTATCATGAGTCTGAAAAGCAGCATCAGCATCCTGCAACAAGGTGAATGATTCTGCACTGGCTCTGGCTGGGTTGGAGATAGCTTTTATCATAGCAGCCTGTATGGGGCTGTGTTTTAGGTTTGTAGCTAATGCAGTGGTGATAATACATCAGTTTTAGCTGCTGCTGAGCAGTATATGTGCAGCATCAAGGCTTTCTATTTAAGTCATTCTGCCCTCTGCAGAGGGTGGGGTGGGTCTGGGCAAGAGTCTGGGAGGAAACACAGCTGCTACAGCTGACCTTAACTGGCCAAAGCAGTAATTTATACCATGTAGTGCCACGCTCATCAATAAAACAGAGCTTGCAGACTTGTCTGAACATTGGTCTACTTATGGGGGTGCTGAGTGATTGCCTCTGCATCTCTTGAGGGGTTTCTTCCCCTCTTCCTTAATTTATTAAAATTTCCCACAACCCTGCAAGTTTTCTGTCTTTTGCTTTTTTTTTCTCCTTATCCTTCTGTGGACAGGGAGATGGATGGAGCAAGTGGCTATGTTGGTGCTTAGATACTGGCTAGGATCAAACAACCACAGGTCCCACGACCTTTGCTTACAGTCACAGTGTTTCAGGCCTGGAGTGACATACATTTTCTCTGCTTGCACTGTGCCGTACCTCCAGTCTTGTATGGCATGCCAAAGTTCTGACTCAGAGATGGGAAAAGAGAAAGAAAAATTAATCCTCCAGGATCACTGGGAGAATGCATCTAGGCATAGTCTCAAGAATATTTTGTCAGATTAACATCTATTTGGCTTTTCTCCATCTTGTTGTTTATATGTCCTTACACACTGACTGTGAGTATCATTTCTGGGCTCTGAAGGTCAGTGAGGGATCTGTATTCCTATGTGATATCTGCCGGTAAGGCAAAAGAGGACTGCTTTACACTACTGCAGCACTTAACACCCATTTCACTGGAATAATTTGGATCAGTGGTCTTTCTCAGACACTGCATGCAATTTTTACACTCTGGTTCAGTCCACTTGTTTGTACTCTTCCACCATTACTGTGTGCCGCTCAGCACAGCAGTGGCTAGGCTACTAAAAGCCTGGAGTCAGCAGCTGTCAGTTTACGCTGTCAGGTTTTCCTTTTTTTTCTTCCGACTGGCGCTGTGGAAGGAAATACTGCAGCCTCACTCCCCCTGCTTGCCATGCAGCTGTAGCCCTTCCTAGATTCCAGAGAATGAATCCATTACTAATATTTATCAGTCCTCAGCTATCTGATCTTCCTGTTACATATACTAATAGAATAGGGCTCAGAGGTGACAGTCCCTATAGCACCATCACACTGTGGGTTTAGCTTCAAGGAAATGTGATTCTGCATCACACTAACACAGCTGGACACTGCTTAAGCCCTGTGACACTCATCAGAGAGAGCAAGATTGAGCTTTCGTTTTTGTTTTTTTTTTTTTTTTTTTTTTTTTTTTTTTTTTT
>VXBN01009386.1:300311-327548 GCA_013397395.1 Sinosuthora webbiana | reverse complement strand
AAAAAAAAAAAAAAAAAAAAAAAATCATGTAACTATCACAGCATTTTATAACTTAGATTTTACTGTACATTACTGGAGGTACTGACTGGCAGCAGTCTAATGGCACAGAACTGAATTAGAAAACAGCTTTCAATGCAGCTTTTGCTCTGGTCATGAAGGGTAGCATTGCCAATGGATGGCCATGGATGGGTCCAAAGAAATGGAGGTGAGAGAGGTAATTACATATAACTTCAACCCACTCCAAACCTGCAGATTTCTATGGCATATGTGGCTATGGTTCTGAGCTTTGATGCAGAGGAAAAGAACGTAGTTAAATGCATGTTGAAAGGCAGTGAAGTACCACTATTTAAAAGACAGAATTTTTTTTTGTAAATGGAAAAATGAGCAGAATGATGTTTTTTCCCTTATTTATTTTTAGTCCTTAACAGTTTGCTCTCTCCTTTTAAGGAAATTTTTTGTCACTCCAAATGTTAAATCAATGTCACAGGTGCATGGTTCTTTGTTTTCCCTGTAAGAGTGAATATTGCTTTACAAGCAGATGCTGTATTTTAATAAAAAGGTATTTTGCACTAAATTTTAATATAATAGAAATGGACATATTTTTGCATGCTTTCAACTGTAGTTAAATAGATTCATTATAGTACAAGAAGGATTTTGAGTTTGAAAATATGTTTTTTTCAGAATATTTAATAGGAAAGAACATATCATTTCTCTATATAAATTGATAGAAAAGAGATGCAATCACCGTGAGAATGCTCATCCATTAACAGGACCAGAAAAGGAAGGATTGTGATGAATATGTTTGTGATTTTCACATCTCATAGATAAATTCTATCAACCAGAAATGAAAGCCATTTTTCCCCTTAAAAAAATGAATGCAAGTTTATGTGAACTGTATGGTAGGTCCTTGCAATCAAGGACTTCTCTCCCCAGCAATACCTCATAATGTAATTGGAGAAATATACACTCTCCTTGCTTACAACTAAATCTGATACAAACAACCACTAGAGACTAAGATGTGACAAAAGTAAATTAACTGGGATAGACACTGAAAAAAGTTTTACAGCAAAAACAAAGATGAAGCTTAAGGAAGACTGAGTTCTGTTCCTGATTTGACTGCAGAGGGTCTGTGTATTCTTAGTGAGATCATAAGGAAGCATTTCTAAGTGAAGATGTGCACTTATTTAGCTGTCTCTGTGACTTATCTAAAGGTGGTGTGGCATAATGTAGCTCAGGCCAGTCAAACTGAAACAACCATGTGTTTTCAAAGTCTTCAGTATGGTTACAGATGGAAGGTGCAAAGCCCATGCTTACTAGATTACTTGTAAATTACTTTACAAGTAATGCCTACCTTTTAGTTCTTGAGTTACTTTTTTTTTTTATCAGAATTTTTTTATTAGAATTTTGTGTTGTGATCCATTTTCCATAGTAAAGTTAATGAGAGATACAATGGCCTCTCCAATCAGGATATAAAATTGAAAAAATGGAAGCCATTTACAACAGATTCTGTGGATGACAAATATTTGCATGGATTCAGAGAGCAATGAAATACAGAAGACAAATCCATCAGGATCTATCAAGGAGAAAGATTAGGCCCTGAGTTTAGAATTCCCTGCCCCCTGCTACAGCCTGGGCTTTCATTACTAAGAATTATTACACATTTATTCTTCCTCTGCTAGACATCATTAGAAAATGGGTAGATGGATGTGGATTCAGCCGAATATAACCATTTTTATGATTTCCAGTACTGAATGACTTCCCATCATGCCAAAAAAATAACTACATATATATTTTTGAATAGCAGTGAGAAAATAATCAGATCAAGAATACAGTAACTACGTCAGTGGTTTTCTCTGACTTGTTTCTGTTTTCACACAAACCAGATGGCTTGCTACTTCCTATTGGTATATCTTTCAAAGAAACTGTGATAACCTAATATATAATTCAAGAAATGGACAAAATGTCCCTTTAGAAAGTGCAGCTACTGTAGAATGCTTCCTTTATAATTCTGAAACGAGATATGGAAATGATTGTTCTCATTGCTTACTCTTTTTTAGAAATAACTGTAACAGCCAACTTCAGTAACATATTGTGCCAAATTATAATTATCATGGGTGTGGTATAAAACCTCAAATATATGGACACAGAAATAAATTTCCCATTTTAGAAAGTTCTGGGTATATAGCTTGCTACAATTCCAAGTGGCAAATAGATTTAGGGCTTTTTTAAATGTTATACTGAAAATCGTCTCTCTGCACAATTTTTCCTTTCCTCAAGATAGTTTTCCCCTCTTCGATTTCAAACCCCAAACTTCTGTGACTGACTTAATGTTTACACAAATAATCCACACTTATAACCAGCATAGAAAAGACTGAAGAAGTGGCTGTCCACAGCTTTATCCAATAGCAAAAGTTATTTCAATGAAAATGGAGTACAAAATTCATTCCCACACTTCACAACTAGGTCTTTCAGAGATTGCAGTTTTTGAACAAAAGTATTATAAAACACAGAAGGAATCGCTTGAGTTTTGATATTTGAGGAAATTGTCTCTCATATAGGAGAAATTCTCATCTGAACCAGAGGATTGAAATTGTTCTTCACATTTCTCTGTAAGTTTATAACTGTTTATAACATTCAATTTAAGTAACACATAAAGCCAAATGCATATAAAATTCACTGCAAGTTGCTGAATCCCATAGCCTGGCAGAGATGAGGCTGCCACTGTGCCCTGGTCCCAGGTCCCACCAGCAGCCAGACCGAGCCATGCATGTGTCCTGGATAGGCAAACACTCACGTGTGTACTCTTCCACAATGCATATGTACATACTTACATGACTGGCCACACAAATTAGCAAAGACAGAAGCACTCACACAAATATAGGTAGCACAGTCAGCCTTTGTGTTTCCACATCCAACAGCTCATGATGAAGGTCTCTTAGTGGGCAATTTGTCTACATAGCATGGATCCCCCCTTTAGATACCCAGTCTACACATTACCCAGGCCCTGGATTCCCTGGTTTCCCAGTTTCTTTATACACATAAACACAAGATGCTGGCCAGTCTGACCCCCAAAGTTTGCAGTCTCCCCTATTGCTGGCTTAGTCACTTGTATCCTCTCAGACCACTCAGGTCTCTACAGCTCCCCCAAGCCTGTGTTCCACTCAGCAGATAGTGCAGGTGGATGTTAGTGAACACATTCCAGCAGGTACCACTCCAGAGTACCACTCTTGAGTTGCTGGCACAGGAGATATGTGGTCCCTCTGACCTGCACTCCCCAGTTCTGTCTGCTGACAGGTCTCCAGGTCTCCATGTATATATGCATGTTGAAAATAAAATCTTACTCAGAAAAATTGTAAAAAAATAGAACTTAGTGTGAGTACAGGACCAATCAAGGTGATCAGAAATAGTGAATGGCCAATGAAGCATATTGACCAGCAGCCTGATGATAGGTACTTGGCCCTGTTTATCACTTTATCTCTGTTTTCCCATTCCTGTTACTTCATAAGCTACCCAGAACCCTCCCTCACCTTTCCTTTGGTTTGTCCTCTAATTATCTCCTGATAGTCTTTTACAATCCAAATGCTCACCCCTGCTTCCCACACCAAATCCCTTACCTCCATGGGTAGTGTTCACTGTAAATCTGTAAAGAGGCATGGAGACCATCTCCTGTTGACTGATGGATCCCAGTCACTGCCAGGGGCTGACACCCTCCTGAGATGCCTTGTGAGGGGCTGACCTGGAGGAACTCATCCTCCTGCTTGCTTTTGTGCCTCTGGGCTTCTAAAAGTGTGTGGAGATGACCTTATCTTCATAAAACTTGTCACTGTTCAAATCCATATGAAATAGGTTTTGTCTGCTTGTTTTGTAGGCGTATTGTGACAATACAGTGTCACAGGACGGGTTGGGTGGGGACAAAGGCACATATGCAAGCCCCATGGGATCATATTTCAGTCAGCTGTTACTTTTTGAGCAATCTGTATTCAGAGAGGAGCCAGAAGAAAAATATTTCTGTTTACTTATCCATGACATCTTCCTTGCACCTAAACTTTGTAATTCTTGTTCCTGAATTAAGTGGGGACATTGGTTATATGGAATGTAGTCAGACCCCTTGAGAGTCTCAAAAGAGAGATCGCTTCTTCTTCCCAATTAAGTTGTTTAATCTTCTTTTTGCAGGTCTAACTCTTAGCTGAATTTGAAGGAAGAATGATACAGAATTGGAGGATACAGTCACCTAGAGCATGTCACCATCCAGTCTCTGCCTCTCCTCACATAAGAGAAGTTCCAGGGAAATGGAAACAATTTAGAGCATCTTAAGGCAGCTATCTAAACCAGGTCAGACTAATTACAGACTGAAATGGCCAATATCTCTCCACTGATAAAGGCAATCTAGGGTGACAAACTCAGATGTAAACACTGTAGGCATCATTTAATCTGATGAGTCTCACCTTAGACTCAATAGTTAGATGTGTAAAACAAGAAAACTGGACGCTGCTATACAAAAAATCGAAATCACCCACCTTTCAGCGTGTGTAATATATATATACACTATAACATGAGAACTGATGATCTAGAAGGTAAAACACATCTGTTTCTATATTTCCTTTATGAAATTAAAGGACCAGTAAGATCAGCAGGTGTTTAATTTAAACATTTGCATTACTTTTAGAGCAGCAAGATCTTAAGCCAGAAAACTTCTATCCAGAATTTTCATGGGAAAAGTTTGAATTTTTTAAAAGTTTGCAATTTTTTTCTTCTAGTTTTTGAAGGATTCATTAATTTAAAATGATGAAGATAGATCAGAACAAAATAAAATAAAACATTTATTTACCTGTAACAATTTACCTTGTTACAGGTAAAAAAACACAGTTTTTTTTCAGGAACAGTATTCCTAACCACTAAGCTACTAATTCATGTTTTACTTCAATCGCATGAGAAGTTGATCAAGGCAAAGTTTGAAGGAACTAGGCTAAAGGCAATGTGTGACTTAAGCAAGGGTGAAAATTTAGGAGCTGTGATCATAAATTCGTGTTCAGTATAACTTCAGGTACCTCCTTTATTTGATATGGTCATTTAACTGCAGCTTACTTAAAGGCTTTTTTTTTTTTTTTTTTTGGTGCTCTGTTAGCAGTGGATTCATACACAATTTTTTTTGTTTGTTTCTGTCCTTGGTATGCCTTACAAATTTTGCTCCATATTACAGTTCTTGTCACAGTTCCTGTAAGACTGATTTGGCAGCTGCCAAGATGCAGTCAGAGGTGAGCTGCATGATAGGGAAGTACTTAAGCCCAGGTGACAGGCTGCACAGCAGCAGCAGCATGACATTTTATCTGAGATACAGACAATGCAGGCAGTAGCACATTGCATTTGATACACACAAGGGACAGCTGTGGTAAGTGTGGCAATGTGCAAATAAGTGCTTTGAAAGATTATGACAGGCAAAATCTTTTATTAAGAAATGCAGGAGAAAAAATAATCTAATGGAAATTAAACAAATGGATTCTATATGTTGTGAATTATTTCATCCTACATTAAATAAGATGCATGCATACTGTAATGAACAGCATTTAAAAATACTTTCCACATAAGAAGTCCAGAGTTTGAAAAGGTTTGAGTCTCCTTGCCTGATGTGCATTAAATATGACCTTGTTCTATGAGTGCTACCACCAGTGCCACTGACATGAATCAAAGTGGCAGTGGCTGGTTCCTGTTTACAGAAGAAAAACCAGGTATCAGTCATCCATTTAGGTTTAAGTTTCCCTTCAGACATATTAATTTCTGTGTTGCTCATTATCCTCAGCAGAAAAATAAAAAACTAAATACTGAACAATGCTGAGATCCTTCTGGAAAGTTAGAAGTTATGTATTCAAGAGCACATACTACAACCTCAAATTAATTCATCATTGAATTTTATTTAAAAAGACACTGAAAGGAAGAAAGTGAAGGGTAGAATGGTTCATTGAGATCTGCCACTGGCAACTATCTCTCTACTTTTGTTGATCTTTTTACAGATCAATCCTAATGTTTTCAGTGAGTGGTTACAAACCACAGAAAAGCCAGCAGTGGAGGTATGTTCATTTTTTCAGCACCAATATCTCCCACAGCTGGCAGGATTTTGGACAAAAATATTTCTGGAATGCACATGGAGAGAAAGTAAAGAGACATATGTGCTACTAGGCTTTTATTTTTCTTCACAGTTATCTGCATTCATGAAATTTATTCTAAGCACAGCTGTTAGGCTTTTTCAGCTGTAGAGAAAAAAAATACAGAGGAAAAAATTCCTTTTGGCATATTTGTCTCTCATAACTGTGTTCTATAAGGTTTTGCATTTGATTATATTGTGGGCGAGATCCTTAATGAACACAAATCAATAAAGGTTAACTTAAAATAGGTACAATTATACTGCTTAATAATTGCAGCTTTTAAAATTTAGGAATTTGGACCTTGTGACATAGTCATAAACACTTTTTTAAAATTCTTTTAAATTACCAGTAAGTAAAAAGAAATCTGACTGCGGGATAAGGAGATGACATTTATCTACATAACTATCCTTTGTTCTAGGTTTCTTCTTTAGAGATTGCGTAGGTTTCTTTTTTTTCGGCCTGAGAACTAGTATGCAGTAAACTCCAATTCTTCATTTTCCTGCCCAGTCACTCATTCCTTCAGAAGGACATCTCCAGAGCCCTCCTGCCCTAGTCTGGAGCATGACAACTTCTCTGCTCTGTTTTACAGGTACAGTGTAGCCCATCATGTAAAAAATCTGATAGAGTAGTTTTGAAGGAAAGAATCATGTGCATCATCAGCAAGAGATGAATAACAATGCTGCAGGTTCCCAGGAAACCCCAGTCTGTGAATTATCACCACCATGAATGATCAGGTACATCATCAGGTCCAAAGTAAAGAAAAAGGAAATAAGGGGGAACAGCTTTCTGTAGGACAAAGGCTTAGATAATTGGTTTTACTCATCTTTTTTGGCTCTCAGAAGATATTCCATTGAAGTAAAATTTATGGAGAATTTTTAGTTAACTGCTCTGGCAGAGGGAGTTGATTACAGCAAATATGTCTAAGGCACCCTCCTGAAAGAGACTGAGTTCTTTAACTGCTCCAGACAAGTACAAGTCTTATTCTTTGGAATTTTGCACTATTGCTAACGCCAGATTATACTTTGGTAAGGAATAGGTGTTTGCTATTTATTAGCTTGCAGTTGCTTTTTTTTCCTGCAATTTACGATAATTAAGAAGAGAGTAAATGTTTGCTTGCAGGATCGATGGAAAGTGAAAATAGAAAGCAAGAAAGTAAGAAGAAAAAAATTTAAAACTTTAGCAGGAGAAAATCCTTGAATTGAAACTTGCACATTGCACAGCTACAACAGTGAAATCANATATATAAAGAGCATTCTAATTAAGAAACAAATGCAGACAGGAGGAAAAGTCATAAGTAATGAAACTGCTAAAGCTTGCAGGATACTGGTGAGAAGCACCAAAGGAAAAAAGCCAGAACCTGGGATACATTGAAGTAGAAGAAATTTAAGTGTCAATATACTAGGGGAAAAATATCTTGTAATATTTCTTATGAAGTGAAAATGTTACGGTTTTTTCAACCATAATGCAAAAAGAACTATTTAATAAGCTGGGGTTTTTTTGAGTGTTGTAGTGTAATAACACAAAATATTTTAAATTTCAACAGTAACTCAGGAAAATATTTAATAGCGCTTTGTGAAGTGAGATATTTCAAAGTAGTAGGATTAATAACTTTAATCTAAAGCTATTAAAAGAGCTGAGCAAGTGTTTTTATGCGCCAATAATGTTGATTTTCAATAAGTCCTGGACATGAGAGAAGTTCCAGAGAACTGGAAGAATGCTAGTGTTTTATCAATATTTTAAAACAGAATGACCACATATTTTAGGCTTGAAATATATTACACAAAAATATGAACATGATAATCTAGGACTTGAATGATTGCATTAGCCCTCTTTAACTCCTTCTTAATGCCAATCAGCATGGGGTTATAGAAAACACATTGTATGAGCTAGCTTTTTATGTTATTATTATTTTAACCATGGCTGCTAAAAAATAATGATTTTCCAGTGTACTTTGAGTTTAGAAGGCTCATCTTTTATTTTAGGAAAAAAAATAAAAGAACAAAAAAAAGCAAACCTAAAACAAACTAAACCATGACATATTACTTTAAACTGACTCTAGCAAACTCAGTGTTTAAGAGGATGGTTTTACTAATGGTGTCCTACAGGCAATCAGCTCCTGCCCCTACATATATTTGAATATCTATAGTACTGATTGACTTTAAGCAGAAATTTGGTTAAATAAAAAAAAAAAAAAAAATCTGCAACATCGAGACCAAACAAAAGAGTCCAGCTGTCTTTATTTCTAACCATAAATTATCATGCTATAGTGGACATGCTATTCACATTTCTTTGTTTTGACTTCAGGTTCCTGAAAATGAAACACTTTAATAAGGTTTTGATTTCAGGGCTATTACATCTCCCAAAATCTCATGAGCTGTTTTAGGCACAGAAGATAATTTCTATAAAGCCAAAGCTCACAGTACAGTTGGGTCTGTGTTTCTACCACCTAGTAGCTTAAAACTTCCGATACTGAATAGACATGAAAAATATTAAGTTCATTTGACAATTAAAAAAATAAACTTTATAGATTAATAGAATTTAATAGATTTATCTGAGTCTTGCAAAGTAAGGAGGGACAGATATAAATTAAGGCATTCATAATTAAACCTTTGAATAATGGTTAATAATTTGCTGTTTATCATGAAAATTAGAAATTGCAATAAATACTATTGTAATAATCCTGGAGAAGAAAAAATAAAGCTTAGGTTATTTTTAAAGGGCATTTTTTCTATTATCATAATTTAAATTCTAGGAGTCCTTAGAATTTTTATCTAGAGATTGGACTTCATTATTTCTTGAATTTCAAAAACATTCAGGACAATAAAAAAAATTACTTGATTTTGATGACTTTAAAAATTTAGATGGCTGGTCTAAGCTATTTTACCTAGGGTTCTTCTTCAATGAATTTGGACTAAGCACCCCTTGTGTTAAAGGCATCTGTGGGTGGGGAGAGGGCACACAAAGAAAGCCAGGTGACCTAGCACAGGGAAAAAAAAAAATTGACAGACAGGCAAGCATTTTAATTTTGTTATGTGCTCCAGAGGAGATGATAGCCTGACCTCATCACTAAGGTGCAGATTGCAGCTTCATCTCTGCCACTGCTGTTGTGCTGTGTGCTGTATTTCAGTAATTGTTCTATTACTGATACTGAGCCAAAGGTAGATCTTGTGCTGGATATTATCATGAATATCATGGTGATTATCTCACAGCTTATAAACAAAATGCAGAGATTCTTTAGACAAAAGTGCACAATATCATTTTTCTACTGAATTTAAGATCACAGGAAAGATTACACTGCTGACATACTTTTTTTTTTTTAATCATTTGTAGGGCAGCATCCTATGACAACAATCCTGGGCTGATATGGGCAATACAAATACAAAATAAAAACTGTCATTTCTCAATTCTTAAGCTTTTCACAGTCCACACTTCCAGAGAAATTAGTTGCCTTCCAAAGCTACTCCTTCCCAAGTAATGAAATACTCTACAACCACATCCCTTTGTATTCCTGCTTAAAGCTCTTGGTCCACTCTGTCAAATGCATTTTCAGTGTTCTTTTAAAGATTGGAACTTTGATGGCTTTGGTCTAAAACTCTTGACTTATTGAAAATAATCTTTTTTTGAGGGGCACAGACAGTTCTGACCTATGAAAGGTCTCTTAGTTCAGATTTTTATCTTGAATGAAGTGCAGCAAGCTTTACAAGCTCCAAAATAGCAATAACCTAAAATATGGGACACCTATGATCACAGTACAGACAAACAGAGGGCTTGAATTTAGGGATTAGGGTCACTGGCAGATTGCTTGACCATGAAAAGAAGATATTTTTTTCATAGATTCTTAGACAATAAGTTCCCCATTATTTAAATAGTTGGACTTATTCTACTTGAGTGTAAGAGGTCAGTATTCTATATTTCATTTGTTAGGGTACTTGGATGAGCAGAAGAAAAGTGATAAAATAGGAAATTATGACTATTCTTCATATATTAATGGAAAGTTTTTTTCCCCGTTTATTTCTCTGTCACATCATCTAACAGCTGAAACATAATTTTTCCCTCATTAAGGTCACACATGTATTTTTTAAAAGCTTGTTTGCACCCTCCTTTATTTCAATCTTTCATTTTTTGCCTAAGCATTGCACAGATTTTTTCAGGTGAAGTCTTGCAATGTTTCATATAATAACATCAATGTTTCCATTTCTCTGTTAAATATGCCTCTTATAGTCATTACAGCCCTATTGCTTTGAGCTTAGAGACACTTCATAAACACAGGAGTGCATACAGGTGTCATAAATTCCCATCTTATTGCAGATGTTTATATTAGACTTGTTCATCTTATTTCTGAATGTCTGCCATGATAGCTTAAGTTTTCTGAGGCGGTCTCCAACTCCGTCCATCACTAATCATTATTGTCACCATCTTTTCTGTAGCATAGCTATTATTTCATAAATTAAGTTTTTTAAGACCAATACTTGAGACACTTCAAGAGTAGTCTCCTTTCAGCTTCCTAGTCTGACTTTCAGCATATGCTCTCCTTTCTTTAGTAGCTCCTTACCCTTTAAAATTCTGCAAATTCTGTCCATTTTGTCCAGCTAAACTAGAAGTTTCTAGGTGGTGCCACATCTTTCTTTTATTTTCTGTTTTTTTTTAATTGCAGCACTTATAGATCAGATTTGTATTTTACTTGGCTAAAACAAAAAATTGCTTATCAGAAAAGATTTCATCTACTTTGCTACAATTTACCTTTGATAGTATCATGTGAAATTTCATTATATTTTCCATCGAACTCCATATTCCTTCATTTGTGTTTTAAATTTTAGTTCAGTCTTACACGCTATTAAAAAACCTGACGTGACCATGCACACACTATTAGAAAATTAACAAACTGATTTAAAACACAAAGAGCCTTGTATTAGATTTGCATTCCTTATAATATATATTTTTGGAATTAAAATAGATCTTTTGGGGATGTGGGGTAGTTCATGTTTCATTTTTCTCATTTTGATGAAGTTCTTCATACCATTCCTGAACATTTTTCCTTTCTATGCTCATCCAATATAATATGTGAAAATTTATTGAAAAGTATGTGGCTAAATGGAGACCTTTTCCATTTTGTTTCTTTTTTAATCTCTTTTGTCATAGCAGAGTGGCCTCATTTCTTCTGTCCTCATCTGCCAGGTTCACCATTCCCATTCATGTGCTCTGTCAATCAAATTATTCTTTTTTTCCCTGCTCTCTATCAGAACTGAAAGTCTCTGTTTCAATTTGACAGGGAGTAGAAGCACTTTTATGTCTGTTAGAACAGGGATAAGTTGCTTAGAAAGTCAGCATTTTCAGTTTTCTTCCACATAGGAGGCCTATCTTTGTTTCCCTTTTTCCCTGGTGCTTCTGTAAGTGTTCATCTTTAGATTAGTGTAGCAGAGGACATGTTTTCAAAATGCTTATAAAAAGTAACGGTAGTTTCTGTCCTCAATGAATATAAGTAGTCATGATTACCTGATGAAAAAGTTTCATGCAGAAGAGCAGGGATGGAAAGTGTTCTCTGGATTAAATGTATGGCACATAAATAAATATTTGGAACAAGCTACCTTAATTTTTTGGAACAGGGAATTAACTCCTGAGTTGTGGAGTTTGTGTGGCAAGAAGAGTTTCCCTATTATTCTTAATCACTACACAGGGCATTTGTCCACTTAACCACAGGAGAAAATAACAGAAGCAATTAGATAACATACATGTTGAAACCCTTCAGAAGGCAGGTACTAACAAAGATATATTTTATATTACTCCATAGCAGACTGGATATCCCATGCTAAATAATAGAAATCTATCTTCATCGAGGCAGGGAAGTGGATCATTCAGAAGTGACACAGGGAAAGAAAGTTGCACAGAGGAAATTAGTCACTATTTTAAAATAAGAAAAAATTGTACATCTTGAGTATTTTTAGTATTTATTTGCTTTATAAAATTGAGTATTTCTTAAGTTGTCAGACCTTCTCAGCTATATAGAGTACTCTCTGCTCTACAGATGGACCTTTTGGCATTTTCAGTGTGCCCTGTCCTCATCAAGCTCCTGCTGCTATTGCTTTTCTTATATTTCTTCAGTTACATTACAGGTCCACACTGAGCACTGAAGTCATTGAAGTAAATTTAAATCTGCTAAGAAGTAGCTCCTAATACAGTTAATATGATCCACTTGCTATGCTTTTAAGATGTTCACTGAAATATTTCATTTATGTTATGCCTATATATGGCAGTTAGCCATACAATGGAACCGTTCACTAAAATTTGAAAATAGCTGTAATATTTCTTCTCTTCATAGAAGCAATAAAAGGTTGTAAATTCATTTTTCATATGCAAAAAAGCAAATCCCACTAATTTTTTTTTAATCAAAAAATGATCACTGGCTCTGACAAACAGGCAAAAGATGACGAGTTAAAAAAAAATTGTCTGAACACCTGGCATCAACATTTAAGGAGATATATATATATATATATCTTTAAATATGTATCAGGCATAAATAATATTCCAGTGCCTGGATCCTCTGGTGCAAAGATGCAGGCTTACAGTCCTTCAATCAGGTCAGAAAGTAGCCAAAATCAATTACTGGTACTGTGAAAAAGGAAGAAAAGACATTTTGCCTGTAGAATTTCTGAGTTCAGACAGGATAACTAAATTCAGCTCTGTGTGGGTAAAAAGAGCAGCTAACTTTAACTTGGTGTTTGATTAAAAAAAAAAAAATAAGGAAAGCACTTAGAGGAGTCTTTCAGTTTTCTGATAACATCTTCTTATTTTATTTCTTGTTCAAAAAGAACAGGCAGCTTAACTTGGATCTTCCCTTGGAATAGCTAACAATAGACCACCGAGAGACAAATCATTTCTCTCACTCAGCTAGCTGTGCATAGGTAAAGGGATTGGTGACTATGGGAAGTAACAGTCCCTTAGGTAGCTGGGATGGAGCTCTGAGCAACCTGGTCTAGTGAAAGGAATTCCTACCCGTGGCAGAAGGATTGGAACTAGAGGGTAGGTATTTAAGACCCCTTCCAACCCAAACCATTCTATGATACTATAATTCTAAGTAAAATTTTGAAAAGATTTTTTATGTGACCTAGAGCTGTTCTTTGGGAGCACCCACAAATAGCAGTGTTTTATAACCGTGTCCTCTAGAAGTAAGAGACGGGATTGGTGTTTAATAAAAATTGTGTCCTCCTTGTACTTAAGTGGATGATTCTCTCCTGTGTTATTTTTTATAATAACTCATTTATGTGAAAAGTGGGAATATATGAAAATCCCTAAAAATGAAAAATGCAGCTTTTCTTAGCTAGCTTGAATTTGTGAAGCTGACTATACATGAAGGAAACAATGCAACTTAAAGGCCAGTCTGTGTCTGGTTTCAGGTTTTTCTCTGGAAGCACAGAACATTATGTTTGGTTTTCATTAATTTTTTTTTCTTTTGTGTTTACTGGAAAATCCACTTTGCATTCTGTTTCCTTCATACAAAATCTTTGAGTAATCTTCTCATACTTCTCTGTATGTTTCTGTCTCACAGATGGATCTCCTTTTTTAGTTCATTTATGGCCAAAAGTTTCTTCAGGATATTAGTCAGACTGTATAACTTAGTGGGAAACATTCTTTGCCACTGTATCTTCAAAGAATCAGTTTAATAAAATCCTGTATCCATTAAATTTCTTATACTTACCATGTCAGCATATTTTACCAGTAACTGAAAGTAGAAAGGCAAATATGAGGATTTGCACCTTTAGGCCTTCTAATATAGATTTCTCTTAATATGACTAACAGAGTTGACAGTATCCGTACTCATTATATGAATAAATATCAATTACAATGGCTGTATTCCTACTTAATTTTTAGAAATATATTTTATATATACATATATATACACATATACAGAGATATTTTAAAAAATGTAAATAAATTGCAGTATTTAATTTGGAACTTCTCCTGTGTGCAAGCTACTTTACATAGTATACCTTTTTTTTCCAGGTGACATATTTACTCAGTCATCAGAGAGACTGAAATGTATGTAAACAATGTAGAACGTGTTTTGAAAACTAAGTTATTTACAGCATTGGAATAATTTACCAGTCATTGTAGTTCTAGCATAAAGTACGTACATCATTGGCTGTGACAACACAGAATTTACAAGAAAATATGCAACATATATATTACTGTACATGCAATATACTTTGTTGAATGAGGGGTTAAATATCAAGAAATCTGTTCACTTGCAATTAAAATTTGGAAAAACACCATAAAAAGGAACATATTATTTAGTACATAAAGAAAATTGGCTGGAAAAGCAAAAAGTTAAACTCTGGTTTTGAAATCATTGGGTCATTTTTGGATGAATATTAACCCTCTGATTCAGTACGGGGTAAATTCTTATTAACACTGAAGTCAATAAGATTACTCTTTGGTCCCTTGTCCTTATCTTCTGGCAGTGTTGTCTTCTAAAATAGTATTGGAACTGATACACAGCCTCAGAGCCAGCTCTAAGTAGGCACATTTGTCTTTGTATATGAAATACTTTCTGATATCAATACATATATTTAATCTCTTTTACAATATAGAAATACTTACAATATATTCAAATCTATAGATTTATATTAGATTAACATATTCTAGTCTGTATTTTCTAGGGCATGTCATTTGCTTAGGTATTAATAGTTTTGAAATAGCAAAAACATTACTGTATCACAAAACCCACAAGAAAATAAATGCAAATCTTGATTGTCTATGCAAACACTAATCTCACATTCTGTTTTCGCATTTGAATTGAGAAATGTATGTTTGCTTTCAAATTGAAATGCTGTTGATGTCAGCATGTGCTTATCAGCTCAGGATAGAAAAGTTGCCTCTGCTCCTATGCTCTTGCAATTTGCAAAGAGGTTGTTGTCTAAAACGTTGGGGTTTTTTCCTAGAAAAAGAGACAGCTCATTAGAACTCATTACCAGTCAGCAGCTGTCACAGAGCATGGATTTCAAACTTGTGGCAATACATCTCTTCACAAAAGCTTTCTCCAAAAAAATCAGGACAGAATTTGTATTATCATTAACCTCAAATGACATTATATGGGGCTGCATTTACACTCTTTGCTCTGCTTAAGAACATTTCAAAATTCAGTAGTTTAAACTTGTGTCATGGCATTTATTTTTTTAACACATAATTTCTGCCACTGCAAAACTGTAAACCAAAAAATGAGATGAAAGGCAAAATATTCATCACCAAATTCTGTCACAAAAACAGGAGCAAAATACCAATATTTAATACCAATATTTAATTTTGTTCTCCTGACAGTCTTTTTTGCAAAGAAAGAGGGATTCCAGGGAATTCATTGTTTCAATCAATGAAAGAAATGAACTTAAGCTAGAGAAGGTTGACCAGAAATCTCCCATCTGTATCATCAGACACTGAAAGGTTAATGTGTTATATTGAGGAAAAAAGATGTCTGGGGAATATTAGCAATCCGACTTCAGAGTTAGTGACATTAATTTAACATTTCTGAACAAGAGTATTCCAAAGGTCTTATTTCTGAAAAGGATTTTACAGCCTTTACATTAAAATTGGAAAAAATAGGATTGTTATTTGCAGACCTAGAAACAATATAAAATGATCTAATTATTTGAACATTTCTTTCATTGCTTAAAAAATATGAAATTAAGGATTTTACACAGTGTTGCAGGTCTAAGTGTTAAAAACCACAGAAACTACCCACTGTGTCAAATCAAATATTTTGCATCCTTAATCAGAAACTTAAGTTAGAGATCAGCATTTTCCTGTTGACAGTGCACTTATTAAAATCTGAAGGCTCAAAGATGCCTACAGCAGGTTATGGGTTCAAGAAGAAAAAGAGCTTGCAGTTTCTCGAACAGTTTAAGTCAGACATTTTCTGAAAAAGAGGAGGCAGAAATGGTCTGATTTATAATATCTTATGATGCTGATGACACTTATCTGCATTTCTTTATCCTTAACATCATTTTTTCTTTGTTTTGGAGGAGTTTTTGCTTGTTTACAAAGCTGTTTTACAGTGCTGTTTTCTGTTTCTGGTTGATATAAAGCAGATAGGTGTGCCAAATTACTGTCTTCTAATGAGAAAGGTGATCTGTTCTTCTGTTTACTATTTTGACTTTTAAACAAATGTTTTCTCATTTTGCCATCTGCCACTTGCAGAATATTTAAAGTGTGTAACTAAAAAATTCTATTAAATATTTCATACAAATGACTATTATGTGTGACTGCCAAAACTAAAGATAAAAGAAAATAGTATGAAATATTAAAGAAAGGTGTATTATTAAAGCACTTTTTAATGTCTGAATTAACATATTTGGATATTTTAAGGAAAAAAGACTGTTACCTACTTTGACAATTGAGACCTGCGCTTGGGTTAAAAAACGGCAAAAACAAAACCCCCCCGGAGTTCCTTTAATTTGCTTGAACAGCTTATTTGTTAAAACAACCAAAACCATGAATCAAATAAAATATGTATGAAAGCAATCACAATAAGTTCCTAAAACTTGTGATGCACACCTGTCATATTAACCTAATCATAGCAGCAGCAAGGGTGATTTATGCTTAAGTAAGGTTACATACAGGAATTCCTGCTTTTCATCTCTTTTTCTCCATGATCCTGTGCTTAGGACACATGACAGATCCCGTACTAACCATGCACACTGAGAGGCTTTGGATTCAAGCGGATTTCCAGAGCAGATTTCCAGTGGGCTGCCAGCGGCAGGCCTGGCAGCTGCAATGTATTGCCACCACCCGTGAAGATATGGGGCCTTCCTGAGCTGCTCCTGCAGAAGCCAAGCACTGCAGAGTGAAACCTGAAATGCTGATATTTTGCTCGGGAAATCAGCATGATGGAATGATTCATACCAACTTGAAATGGTTTGGTACATTTCCACTAGTCAATGTAGACTCTGTATCCAAAGGAAAAATCAGGACATCTCCAAAAGGTGATTCAGCTCCCTTGCAGATGACTCCCAATACAACAAGATCAGAAGACTCTATCCCTGAACACCAGCATACCTAAAAGTGAAGATAAGGAGCATGGGAATATGCCATAATTGTCTTATTTCCTACATTTTCAAAGAAACTAATGAATCACATTAGCTTATATGAAGATTTTGGTCCTGTGGAAGGTGTTAGGAATGCTCTAAGTACATTGGCCAGACAGAGGGCTTAGGCAGACAGACATATAGCTTTTGAATCCTTGCCAAACTATATAAGACAACTTGTAACCCTGAATATTAAGTCTTAGCCATAGGCTGAGACAGGCAGAGTGTGTTGACCTCTGCCAATATGTATTTATGTCATTTCTAGGAACTCTAAAAGTAAAAAATAATGACATCTGCAGAGTACAAGTCCTTTCACAATGAAGTGGCCTTAGATCACAACTTAGGCATGTTAAGTCCTTTCCTGATACCTCAATTTATGTCAAATGCCAAAGATCACAAAGGCAATCCATGTCACAGAAAGGATTTGACCCAGTGCCTCAACTCCTGAGCTAATATTTAAAATACTCTACAAATCAGTCTATCTTTTTGACAGTTCACTATGTGAGAAAGTAATTTACTTCTAGGCAAAACATGTTCCAGATGGTTTGCATTTGTAACCATGCTAGAGGAAGAATTATGAGAGCACTTGTTTGGCTCCCATGTAAGAATTAACGATGAAATACTTCCCATTTATGAGTGTCTGGACCTAGTATTTATATACAGTTTTCACTTTCTAGAGTCAGATTCATACCTACTTTTGCCCCAGCTGCCCCTGATGGAAATCATGTTGCTTAGGCATGGACACAAAATATTTTTTCCTCATAACAAAGATACCTGAAACTTAATTTCTTTAAGGCCAGAACTTAGCTACTGCTAATATAATAATCAATTTCCTGCTGAATTTTCAAAAATGTGGGAATGTTTTCAAATTTGTGGGAATAAACTTAAAACACTGAATTGAAAAGAAGGGGAACATAAACAAAGGGATAATCAGATTTTTTTAGCATCTCCTTCAAAGCATATTGTGTATGCCGAACTAAAACAGTGCAACTGGCCTCAGCAGAGGCTAGATAATGTTGGGGATATGAGTTCACAAATAATTTGTTTCTTGTACCTTCTGGCATTAGTATTGTGGCTGTTACTGTTCCTTTTCATATCTCATTACTATCTTCAGTAACTTGTTCTTATCTCAGCCTGTAATCTTTACCTTTTTTGCCTCCAATTTTCTTCTCCAGCTTGCCACAGGGAGAGGTGAGGGCAGGGGGAGGGAGAAGTGATAAAGCAGTACATGGTTTGGACTTTTTCAGTGGGAACACTAAATTGGGGAATGGCATTCCTAAAACATGACCATATGTAAGTGAATTTAATGTGATTTAAAATTTAATAATAATATATTAATTATAATCTAAAGGTGTGATAATACTTTTTGTGATAATTTTGTCTTGGATTTAGTTTTTATTAAATATTATTCAACAGTTTTACATTGTGTAAATAAAGATTATCTTTCTCAGCTTTATCACAATTTATGATTTCTTTATAGAGATTATGCTGTTTGTGAATCCCTTTTCAAAAAGCTAATCACAAGGCTCTAACAGGACCTCTGATATGGTGAAAAGAGTAGTCTTTACTTTGAAGTACAGACAACTGAGAAGGGTAATGAAATCTTGGGATGCAGGGGAATAAGAATACTATTTTTTACAATAAGCAAATCTATTTGGCCATAGTGAAGGACAGAAAATTTCAGACTGATAAAGGAAAATTTTTTTTTCTAAAAAAATTATGAAAAATTCATTGCAACAAAATGTTATTCTCTGAATTTGCAAAAAATATGAAACTTCTAAAATGAAATATACAGTATTGTATCAGAAAAAAAAAGCCAACCAAATCAGGAAGCAAAAATGAAACTCTAATTTTTATTATTAAAGAATAAATCTGTCATACATAAAACATATTTATGAAACAGAAGTTAAAATTGCTAATAAAACTGATTCTCTTTTTCTCTAAAAATCATTCATGTTCCTGTTCTTGTTCATACAATGAGTAAATTGCCTCAAAAAAATACATTAATAATATCCCTTATTACACAGTCCTGGTTCTGATTGAAATCTCTGACTGCTTTGGCATCCTGCAGTAGTAACATCTCTCTCCTATCACTTATGACTGAAACTGTTAAAGAAGAGGTTATATATTGTATTTTTCCACTGTCTTTCTGTGGAAGTAAATTTTAATCTTTAAATATAGAGTCGTTGGAAGCTATATGACTAAACAAAGGAGTGTATACAACATGTCATGGAGGAAATTAGCCCTGTATATGAAAAAAAAGTAAACAACACTTACAGAATATTAAACTAAAGTACATTAAAATAAATTTCTTAAAGTAAATTTTTTTTCAACGTATTAATAAAGATGAAGAAATTATGATTTATGCTAATAGCATTAAATGCTTCATTTTTTTTTCAGGCTATTTCAAAAGAAGGCACTAGGCACTAGTTTATCATGGTGTTCTTGATACAAAATTTCTCTTCCTGGGATGAATTTTCAAAGTGCTGTTACAGGTAAGTATTTTCTTATTCCATGTAATACATTTACAATTAAAGATTGTAAACTACTCATGTACATTCTGACTATTACTCAAGCTTTGGCAAAATACTAGCTTGACTATGGAATTGATCTTATTTGAGTAGAGAAAGCAGCAATATGTCTGCAGTCTTCACACTGCTGTTCATGCCTTTTTATATGGAGCTCCAGCTGCCTCAATGGGAAAATAAGGGCTGTAATTCATTGTAAGAGATAAAAAAAACCCATCAGACACACATCTAGTTATTGGGAAGTGTGTTTTGTAACATTTGGATCCTCTTCTGCTGCATCTCTTCGTTTCTCTTTGCAGAAACCTCATAAGCATGTCCTGATTTTTTAAATTTATTTAAATTCCTGCCAAATAGCCCAGAGCCCATTGGAGCCTTGAAGATATCTATGGCACCTCCTTCAAGTGATATGCTGAAATTTTTAATTATTTCTGTCTTGGGTGTTTTTTCTATTAAATTAGCCTGAATACAATTTTGCTCATTTGTTTACTTCTTTTAAGTGAAAATTTTCATACCATGGTCCCGGAAGCTGGCAAATGGAAAAAAATCGTATCACATCAGCTGAAAAGATAAACATTATGATATTTTAAAGCAAATAGTCACAACTACCTCTGCCACCACGCCACCCCTTCCCTCCCAAAAAACAACCAAAAAAATCCCCCAAACCAACAAAAACCCACCACAACCTCTCAGAGAGAAAACAGGGAATGGCTTAAGTCAGATTTTTTGAAAAATACTTTTTTTGGGAACAACCTACATTTTATGTAGTGCTCTTTATCAGTAGATCTCAACCTTTCTTGGAAATATCTATTTTAGAACAAAGGAACTAAAGCCTAATAATCTGACCTTATTGCCTAGGGTCAAAAGTCCTGTTCAGCAGGACATCGGAACTTAAATCCTTTTTGAAGACAAATCATTGACTAAGACCTGCAGAATCCAGGATTAACCTGTGTGATCTTTTTGTTTGTGAGGCAGGAAGTGTTAGTGGCTAGAATCAAATATCAGTTTCAGCTTTTCTAACAGTTGCTAAAGAAAGAGAATGTTTTTCTAAAAATGTGCTTTTAAGTCAGGTTGGTTAACTGCATTCTGTACTTCAAAATAGTTCCTTCTGACAACTTGGCCTGTTAGTTGTGAAATACTGCCCTTGAGGGACTTCACACACAAAAAATAGTATAAGTAAAGATATTCTTGTACCTTAATGGCATGCAATATTCAGGTCCTAAGTCTTTACCTATTCTTAGTCTTGGATTTACAAATTTCTGGTTTCTTAAATATTATTTCAGATGAAAAATATTCTGTAGTATGGGGTTTTTATTACTTTTTGCTGAACTTAAGCTTCTCTGTATGAGGAATAAGATGCTGAAGCTGGTTTCTAATCCAAACTCCAAATGGTGTAGGTAGCAATGTTTTTTAAGCACTTGCAATGGTAGATTATATGTTGGTGATGACTTCATGATGGTAATGGTATGGTCCAAGATAGTTGCTTACTAGTCACACGTGCATCCAATATTTTGTTGTAAAATTCCTTACAAGTGTTGGAGGTTCTCTTTAGTTCAAAACAAATTCTTATTTTATTTCTGACAGAAAAGTAGAGAATTAAGGATAGAACTGATTTTTGGACACAGAAAATGGGATGTTGTGTCTCTATTTGATTGGGTTTTTGTCACAGACCTATTTAAATAGTGCAGGATAGAGAAAGATTAAACCTCTTTAATTTTTTTGTGTGTGTGTTCTGCAACATTGTACCCCTTCTCAAGACCTTCATTTTGCCACCTTCTACTTCCTCTTGTTATTAGAAGCTTGGATTTAGCAAAAAGGGAACAATCAATAAATTAATAGGAAAAAAAAATATGACACATACTATGTTGTTGCATAATGAAACGAGAGCCTTGAATAAGCGTTGTGAAGAAAGAAATTTTGTCTAGATTCAGTTTATGATTTCAGTGGATAGTTTTATACATTATAGCTTGAGGACAAAGGAGTTCAAATAATAATTGAGGAAATTTGACAAGGTCATACAGAATATAGGAACCTACAAACCCAGCTGTTACCATTGAAATGCCTGGCTATTCATTTTCCAGGCAAACTGATGGAATTAAGATGTAGATTAAAGTCATTTTAGCTCAATTGCTTTCAATGGAATTGCACTGATAGTCACCACAGGGAACTTCACATGACTGAGGACTGAGTATTCTCATTCTCTGCTCTTGTTCCTCTTCAAGTCAGTGGATCTTTAACCTATGAAGTCCTTTGTTGCAAGATAAATACGTGATATTAATCAATGGGATTTGCATCAGAGAGGTGTATTACATGATTTGTTTATGCAAATAGCACAAGAAGTGAACACTCCAAGGGCAAACAGTAAGTGATGTTTGATTGGAGCTATTTAGACCGACATGAAATGCTGTTTAATAAAATAATGCCATGTGACTTTTAGCACTAGATTAATCAAAAAGGTTAATGTGTCATTTATACAGAAAGAAGGAACAAATAGCATTTCTATTTACTGTTTATAGATATAAATAATATTTCTGTTGGTATACTTCAAAACAAAATTGCAAATAATTGTCTGTGATCTTTAGAAAATGGTCAGATATCTAATTAATGTGTTCAGAGAATCATTCCATAACAGTAAGCCACTATTACTAAAGGGCAGTGAAAATAAATGTATCTTCACATGAAGAATTAATTACTTCAGTGATTTCATACAGAAATACTGATATAAGCAAAGTGAAAATTTAATAATTCACTGACTAATAAATATAATCCTGAGGGAAAGGCCTGATTTTCTTGAAATGTGCCAGATATTGTTCCAGACTGATTTTCTTGAAATGTGCCAGATAACTTTTCCTGTCTTAAGGGGAGAGCATGGAAGGTTTACCTCTTCAGTTTTCTTCTCATTGCCTCTGACGTCCTGTCTTCTACCAGACCCCTGAAGAGACATTTCCTTTGTCATTTTAACATGTATCTTTGTATTCAGTCAGAAGAAGTTTAGACAGGAAGAAAAATTTAAATCTTATTCAAGTGTTATCATCAGTAATAACTTACATAATGCATTATGCTTTTTTTTTTTTTTTTTTGGTTTTGTTTTTTTTTTTAATTTCTTTTTTTTTTTTAGGCTTTGATTGTTATATTAACTTCCTTCTTGTTTAATGCAATAATTATCTAATCCAGGAGCTGAAACACTGTCTTGTAGTTTAGGCGACCAGTCACACAGAAGTAAAATTACAAGTCAAATTATCCTGGTTTTTGTCATGGCATACAGTGATACATAGAGTTATTTCATTCCAGAAAAGCAGAAAATTACCCATTTCCTGCTCTTCACTGATTCCATCTTGCACAGATTTTGCACTGCTTCAGCTAGCAAAGGTCATGCATTCCTTTGCATCCCTAACTCAAAAATAATGATCAATAAGGTTAGTAACTGTGTAAATAAGATAATTCTAAAAATTTGTTTTGTTTTCACATGCAAAGGGAACAGTTGCTATACAAAAGCTTCTTCCTCAGACTTGCCAAGTGTTTTGTTTCCCAAGAAAAAACGGCTATGCATTCTTCTGCTTCTAAGTTCCTTACAATCACTAGCATTCTGCTAATTGCTGTTTGTAAGACTCTTCTACTGTAGAATAGCTGCAATGGAGAAAATAGTAACTTGTGCCCCTGCTCTTAGAAATTACTTCACCAAAATAAATGCTGAAGAAATAACGGTGTTGAAAAAAATCATTATTAACACAGCAATGTTTATTTCCTCAGTTTCAGTGACCCAGTCTCACTGCTTTACATTGCTTGAGGATGCAAATCAGTTGTAGTTTAAATCAAGTCAGGTAGTCACAACCATTTTTCCTCAAGGAACTCTACCGTGGAGAGAGCACTCTGTGAAAACTTATCCATTGTTCATAATGAAGAAATATAGCTATTTAGTAATATAAGCTTTGCCATCTTGAAATAGATCTATATTTTGTCAAATTACTTGTGCTGTAGTCCACACCATACTTTTTACTAATGGGACAATTTAGAAAGTGTCCTTGCATGGGTAGGAACTCATCCTGATGAGAAGCTTTGACAGAATTGTTCCCAGATATCTATATTGGGTTCCACTGATGGCAAATTATCACCTCCATAGTGCAGGCAGCATAGGATGGAAAGGGTGTTTGCACTGTAGGTGCTCTGAATTGGAACAGCTAAAGTAGGGGCTGATGCCTTCTTTCCTGGAGGATGCTACCCTGAAGCAAAATTGAATGTAGTGCTACGTGCTGCCATCAGCTACTGAAGAAACATCCTTCATAACTCCAAACTTGTACTGCAGGGGAACAAACACTCTCAGATGGCTTAAATGTCTGATTTTTCTACCTTGGGATTTGCAATGCATTGCTGCAAGGCACTGAGACTGGTGTTCTTTAGATCCCAGTGAAAAGATCACTTGGATTCAGTAAGATGCTGATCAAAATACCATTCATTGGAGCTAACACTGTAGGGAAAAAGAGAATAATATAGATAATCTTACATGCCTTCAGATATAGGGAACAGTTGTATATCATTAGAAAGACCTCTAGTCAGCGAACAGCACATAATGCAGATCCCATCTGTTTGATGGCATTTTGGTCTTTAGAGCTCTTATGGATATTCTTAGAAAAGAACAATCCTATTAATCATTTCTAGTGTCAAACAAAAGGATGTTCATACGAGAACAGGCTGCTTCACTCTGAGATAAATACAAGCACACACAGGTGGTGTTATTGCTGATGCAAATGGCAGCTGCCTACAGGCTCCTTCATTACCAGTAGCAGCTACGTGTACCCTGCAGCCAGGGGATGTGCGCAGCTCAACATAGTGCTGAAGGAAAGCATCAGAGTGCAACTTTGCACAGCAAAGGCCTGCACCTTTTTAGGCAAACTCTTACATGAAGCATTAATTCTTTGGTGGAAGATGGTCCTCCTGACAGAATCACTACTGAAACACTTGTTACCTGAAACACTTCAGCCATTAGCTGCTGTTCTTGCCATTCATGGCATTAGTGTTTCAAATGCTCAGATGGCAGATAATACTCTGTGCCTGCACCTCAGCCTCCTCAACCAATTTTCAGCATATTCCAGCTGTATTTCACTACGAAGATAACATCCACCACCAATGAAAGTATATTGCAATGAACTGAGCTGAAAATTGAACCATGGGCAGACTTTACCCATCCTTTCTGCCTACTGCTGTAAAATTCCTACAGATAATGGTCCTTTCTGCCATATACACATGACTAAAACATGCCTCTTCCCTGACCTCCATTAATCTTAGCTCTAATAACTGCCCAGCACTCTGCAGGCCTAAGTCTCATAACTGCTCCATATTCACTATGGAAGCCAGGTCAGTGTTTTCATTTGGACACAATTCTTTGGCAGAAACGTAATTTTATTAAGTATTGTGATAAAATTTGCCCTTCTTATTGTATCAGTCAGTCTATATTTCTTGTCATCACAGTGTGTTGTTGGGGTGACAGCAGTTTTAAATCTAATTCCTGTAGAACATTTACAGCTGAACATATTGTTACTTCATTCTATCTTGGTTCTTCCCTTCCCATCTTTAGAATAGTTTAGTATTCTCCTTGTTCTAATAAACTTATAGATTATCTCTATGAAAAGAAGTACCAATACAGTATATTGTAACACATTTCATCTTGGATATCTGTACATGACACTGCAAGATTTGTTGCATAATTCTCTAGTCTTATTGCTTATGCAACCTTGCATCTTTGCTCTTTACAACCCACTTATGAACTGAATGCGTTTACATTGAAGTCCCTGAAGACACTAAATTTGAAAAAACCTTAACCTAAGGTTCATATAGGATCTCAAACTTGACAGTTTCTGTTCAGTAAAGACCTGAAGCAGCAATTTTAAATGGTTTAATTTGCATTTCATGGCATCTTATTAGTAATAAACACATTTCAGATATATATAGCTAATATATATTAAGGATTTTTTTTACATATATGTTTTGTGGCGCTTTCTACATTGTGAATTATTTTTTTCATCATTTGTGTTGTTATAATTTCATTAATTATTCCTGTCATTCTTCACAATCTCACATATGCAACTCTTGATGACTAGATTTTATTAAGTCTTGAAGACTTAATAAAATTAGAGAATCATGGAATGCTTTCTATTGGGAGTGACCTTTTAAAATCATTTATTCTAGGAGAGTGCCGTGGACAGGGGCATCTTCTACTAGACCAGGTTCCTGAAAGCTCCACCTACACTGAGTTTAAACATTTCCAGGAATGAGATATCCACAACGTCTTTGGGCAACCTCTTCCAGTGCCTCAATACTCTCTTAATCAGCTGGGCTGCAAGGGCAGATCTCCTGATCATAGGTAATTTTTCATTTACCAATAATTCCCAAGTAATTCTTTCAATCTATTCATCCCCAGCCCTATACTTGTACAGACTGTAAAGAACTGTAAAGAATTTTCTGTCTTCTCCTGCTTTATTTGGAACTACTGCAAACCTCTTGTTGATGTAAAACTCAATGATTTCCTTAAATTTGATGAAAGTGCTAGTGTAAGTTCAAAAAAGAGTTCAATTTTTGTTTCAGTAAACAACCATATGAAAAATTACTTCATGTCTTTGAGGAGATGATGTTCATTCTGATAAGAGTATATCTTAGCGTTTCAGATATAAAATAAATGTACTTCCAAAATGAGAAAGAATACTGGATTTATAATGGCTTAAGTAGACAGATTATTCCCTCTTTAATAAATGTGTCCAGAAAGTAACTCTAGCAAAATTGCAATGACAGCTGACCCCAAACCTTAGAGATCCTACTGAACTGCAGATTATGTCTTATTTCTGGCATGTGTTTCAGTTAAAGCAGTGTGAGTTAGAAGGTATTCATCTGACCATGACAGTAATTGAGCATTCTGGGGAAGCAGAATCAACTTGTTTTGATATTATTTCTTTCAGAATGAGAGTGAAAAGAATAACCTTTCATGTCCCTACATGAAACTGAGCTTTCCAGATGGACAGGATTTGAATCTTATTGTCTCAGGAAAATGAATACTGGAGTTAACACTTACAGTCCTTTAGGTGACTACCAAAATGACTAAATCCTTGGAAGATAAAGTTTCTCACTAAAATAAATTTCCACATTTTCAAGTCCTAATTTTCCCCATGCAGCTCACGTAATATACTCTGTATGTTTGCTATTCTCAAGTATTTAAGAGAAACATAAATCAGAACTAGCTATAATTAATTTGTCTCAGCTTTTAGATTTGCTTCTACTAAAATATCTTCATCTGAAGCAAAAAATCTAAACTATCAGAAATACTGCAATTGCATAATTTAATATTCTTTTTTGATTTCGTTATCACTGAAGATTCTGGTGCAGAGTCCTAGTTTTCTTAACTAATTATGGTGGCTGCCTCTCTGTTTTTAATTGCTAAATGAAGAAACTCCACTCATTAAATACAAAATTCCAGGAGAAGGAAGGAAGGAAGGAAGGAAGGAAGGAATGTCA
>VXBN01009386.1:284885-300246 GCA_013397395.1 Sinosuthora webbiana | reverse complement strand
AAGGAAGGAAGGAAGGAAGGAAGGAAGGAAGGAAGGAAGGAAGGAAGGAAGGAAGGAAGGAATGTCAGGTCTTAGTTTTTCTCCAGAACAGGGTGGGATTCTTTTAATAGAAGCAACTTATATTTGCATTGCATTGGGATAAAGATTTTTCTCCATTCTGAGTAATAATAAAATGTATCAGATATCATCTTCATGGGGACTGTAACTCAAATCACAGATATCTAATTTTATTAGCAGCAATTTGCCTAACCACAATAAATCCTGAATGATCTGGGTTTACCTTTCTAACCAATGAACCTCTATGCATTTGCCAAAACTGTGGAAGAAACCTATAACAGTTGCTTTTAATTATGTATGCAGTGAACAAGAATTATCCTTATTTCTTTTCCACTGTGAGGAAGCATTTGCTTTCTTAAGAGGAGTTTAAATAACCATATTGATAAAGGGCCCAGAACACCTTTTAAAATTAACAGTCAACCCATCTGAATTGGTTTTCTTTCTTCAAGATAATAACCACTGTCACTTTTATGATGAGATTTGTGAGGACATAGGTGTCTTCTCTTTCTAACTAAATAAAAATAGAGCCTTATGACCAATTAAACATTCTCCTGAAAGGATTACCTGAGGTAAATTAAAAATTGTTTCAAAACATTTGATACCTCTATTAAGTTAGCAATTTACTACTTACTAATTTAGTTCCTACTAATGGGATTATTATGCTCTCCATTTTTCGTAGGTTTTCTCCAAGTCTTTTTGCAACTTTTACATTTTTTGTAATGTTAATGTTTTAATTGCGATCTATACTTTTTTTAGATTTATTTTTTTTCTTTTTCTTTAAAGCAGATTAATTTTATTATTCCCCTATAAAGCCTTTATCTATGTTTTTTTTACTTTGGTTTTGTTCAGACAGTATTCTTCCTTGATTATAAGTATTGGAGCAATAATAGTACCACCACCTGCTTTTCAAATGATTGTTAGTTGCAACAACTTAAACAACCTAACATACCCTGGGCTGATTTTAAAAATCTCTTTGAAATCTATCTTCCCTAAAATTCTTAAGATATCTAACCAAACAAAACAAGCTATTTTAAAAAAATGCTGCTATGGGCCTTATATGATCTCACTGCTGTTAGTTTCTATTAGATTGCTACCTTATTAACTTACTCTTTGCTATTATGATTTTAAATAGTTGGGGTTTTCCTTTTATGAATGCATAGATGTACAGAAAGTTCATATTTAGCAATTAAAATTGCTACCTTTTCCATAACATTTAACCAATTGATTCTAATCATTATTGTTATTATCTTTCTTCCAGTCCTAATTTTTTTTTTTTCAGATGAGCAGTTGAACTGAAAAATCAATTATTCATAGAGCCTGAGTCCAGATAGATTAGATGTACTTCATTTCCCTTGTCTAAAAAATCACTTATCAAAGAAGATATCAGATTAATCAGTCATGAAATACCTTTGTTAAATGTGTGTTGTATTTCATCCCATTTTCCAAGTTCTTCCATTTATTTGATTATATTTTCCTTCAAAAGTCTGTCCAGAGCTCTCAATAGCAGTGATTCATATGACATTGAGTTTACACTTATTTAGATTGCAATTTTCTTTCCTTTTAAAAAGCAGACACTGTATATTCCCATCTGTTATATGTTAACACCTTTACTGGCTTCCTTATGATGAGTTGGCAATTTCACATACAACCTGTTCCAGCATAATATGATAGAGAGTACTGGTTCCTTTGACTGAGATATTTTATTAGATTTTTACCACCTACTTTATTTTAATCATTATTTTTTTAACACAAGCTTTCATTCTGATGTTTCAATTACCTTCTTCCCCACTAACTATGCTGTTTTTCTATCCCTCTTAATATATTCTCCATGGTTAAAAACAAGTAGAATATTAATTTATTTTTTATGCTGTCCATAAATTAATTTTAATCTCAGTCCTTTCTTGCTCCATCACAATATTAGATGTCACTAAACAGAACTTACTGGTCTGTAAGGAAGACCTTACATAATCTAATTAATAATTATGGCCAAAAAATAGGAGTAGGCTAATAAAATGTTTTGGTAGAGTAAATATAAGATGTATGATCAATATAAAAAAAGAAACAAACCCAAAACTTATGGCAAAAGGCAAAATGGGCATGAATTCATTTTTCAGAAAATTAGAATAAATTTACTAACTTTCAAAGTGACATTCTGAAGCAATTTACTGTTAGATATGTGAAAGCAAGCAAGGACCAAACTAGAGTTTAGCATCTGATCAAATGTAGGCTAACACCAATATTGATGTATGAACAAATCAGCCTGCACCATTTCTGCTGAAGGAGATACACATCCTAACATGAAATGTAATTCATCCCAAAGTTAAGGTCAGCTAAGTCTGGGTGTTCTAAAAATATTTATTTCCTTTCATCAGCTGTAATGGAAGCACATAGTAACTAGCACCTTCCTACGTTAAGCACACTGAAGTCTGCTCCAGGTGACTATACTTGGATCTTTATTTGCAAATCTCCTATGCATTTTTCATTTACTCATGATACATAGTATTAACTGGGAATTCCACTACAAGCTATTCTGTTAACATTCTTATTCTTATAATAGTGTTATTCCATAATATTCCAAATGGGTAAAAGGGAAGGTGATTGGCAAAAATTAAAAAATTTTGATTTCTCCCTGTTTGCTTAGGTAAAAGAAGTGCAAGCTGTCCTGCATCTTTTTTATTTTTTCGTTTTATGTCTGGACTCATGATGTGCATTTAATGGTATCACTGGTGGAGATATGTGGATAATTATACTAAAGCTGTAACATTATTTTATAAAAAAAATTATTTTCAGAACTATGGATCAAATATAGAGAGCTTAAGTAGGAGAAAAATAGGAACAGATTCAGGGTTATCACTAACTTATTAAACTTCAGGGAAAATTTTATTTAGTTCATTCCTTATAGTCTTTGCTTATTACATCCAGAAAAGTTCAAGTCTTTGGTTTTCTTGGTACTTGTTACTGTGAACAACCAAGCTACAGAAAAAAATCCAAACAGTTTTAACTTCCAGTTTTTCCCAATTCTGTGAATAATTGCCCAGCTACTCTCTCTTAGTGGTACTTTTCCAGATGAACTGTATTTATTTTATGTGTGTCTTTTTACATGTGTAGCCAAGTTTTGATAGGATACTTTAATTGTTGCCCAATAATTACTGGGTTTTCTTTGCCACATGCTGAGGTGGGATATTTCTGCTTTTTATTCTAGTTTGAGCAAGGTAGGGATGTTAGTGGTAACCCATAAAATGCTGGCTCGCCATTCATCAACTTTTTACACTATTTATATATTTTAATAAACAAATGCATCAGCATTCATTGGTTATAGATTACATTTTTTTTTTTTTTCAGTTAGTACTCAAGCCCCTATTTACTAGTTATATCACTTGCTTTTCATGCTAATTAGGTTGCATGTGCAGCTCTTCCCTTCATTTCATTCTGGAATCTGTTTTGAGTAGGTGATCAGTAAGTGGTCACAATCCTCCACTGTCAAAATTGTCTTTCCCCCAGTTACTGCTTGGTTCTGCTGACTTTACTCCTGGTAACTATAATCCAGACAGCCCACTCATCTCTGGATAGTCTTCCCTTTTCCTTAAAATAAAACATTAGCCAAGCATACAATGTTCACAATGCAATTGTTTAATCATTACCATCCAGCTATAGTAACTGATTAACAATTTAAAAAACCTGCAAAGTTTGATTCAAATCTTTAAGGGCTAAAATTTTGAGTGACTCAATGTCGATGTGATAGCTGCTGTTATTCTGTATCAACAAACTTTATTAAAAGTATATGTGCAGGAAGATAAGAGCTGCCCATGCACCATCTCTCTTAAAACAGAAGAGGGACTAAAACTGTTATTAAACATGCTTAATTTCAGCAGCTATTTTGTACCATTCCTCAAATTATGTCACTGTCTAGAAATATAGAATTTATTGAAAGATTTGGCCATGTCTGTGATTTTATTTTAAGATAATTTCCTACACTTTAAAACTGAAGGCAAAATTTACATCAACCCTTTCTGTTTCTTGGTACCCATTATCAACAAAAATACTTATTGACTCCATTTTGGTGATGCACAGTTCTGAAATGCAAGAGAATTGCCATTCAACATGCTGAAAGTGATAGATAAAAAGGATTTGGGTATTTTCCATGCAACACCCACTGTCGTTTTACCACTAATTTTCAAGTTCCTTTTATTCACTAATAACTTTGTCAGGGATTAAAAGGTGAAATAAAATAGTTATAAACTGTTTCAGATAACACATGGTCTTAGGTCTTGTTTATTCTTGCCATTTAATTTCGTTTTTTCTTTAATCAAATAAAATTGGTTTTTATTTTTAAACTTTGATATTTTAATTTTATAGCGTAAAACAGCCTATCTCCTTTGAAGGTATTGTTTACACATTATGCTAAATTTAGTAGAAAAACATGTATTGTTTCTAACATAACTTACAGCTTGTTTTTTGTAAGGCTTGCACAGGTGTTTTAACACCTTACTATGCAGTATATGACATGCAATTCATAGAATGATAGATTTTCAAAAAAAAGTACTAACAAGGTAATGATCTAAATTAAAAAAAATGTATTTTTATCATTATATTAAAGACAACTACTGAATTAATATGGATTTTTTTATCTAGTAGTTAATAGAATATTTTGCCTTTGTGAAAAAAAAATAGATTAGCTTAAAATCATCTAATTGTACAAACACTTTTATCCATCTGTTAAACTAGAACCCTAGAGCAGTAAATCAGCTTCTAAGTCTGGATTTAGCAATGGCCCATGTTAAAGGATGTATTATGAAAATAAGGTTTAAAATTGTATCATTTTGACAAAAAAATCACACTTAAAATTTGAGTCTTCCATGCCCTTTACTCTTGAGATAATCACTTGAAAGGATCAGTTTTTTATTATTACTTGATGGTTCACCATAAAGTTTTATAAAGCAGCTATGGCTAACAGCGGAAGTTAGAAATTTCTGTAACAGAAAGAAAGGCAAAACACCACAACACTGGCCAAAACTCCTCATGAAGTATGAAGGTAGGCAAGCATCTTTCTTTTCACTGGAGCTCTTTTTCACGAGAGTTGCCAAGAAAACTTCCAAAATCTAGATCTCGCTGCCCAGGGAGGCTCTCTGTTGACGCTGGTCATTTACAAGAGTTATAGAACTGATAAAAGCCTTAGAGGCTAGATAATTCCTAACCTCCAAGTACTTTAATAGGGCTCTAGTTATTACCGAAAGAAATGCAAAGCAAAGTTGTTCCCCATGTTCATTCTTTGTCTGCTACAAATGATAACTTACAATAATGGTACAGACTTGTGCAACTCACATTGTTACTGTTCGTCATAATAAATTAATGGAGATCATTTGAAACTATAACTGTGTATGTGGACATGAATTCAGTTAACTTGAATTTTGGCCTCCAGTTGTATGGTTCTGAAAAATATGATGGGACAAAGTTAGTAGAGAATCTACATTTAGCAGCGTCTCTTTTCTGCTTAATTTTAGCTTAAGAAATAATAAATGCTGCTTTTTCTAATAGAAATTACTTACAAAGTTAAAAGGTCATGCTCTTGCTGCCACAGACAGGAAAACTGGTTAGAGGACCAGTAGGAAGGAGGAAGAAGGAGGAAACCATGGAGGAATTTAGGGTAACTACTGCAAGTCTAGTCTGGTGCACACTGCGAAACAGAGTCCATTAATCCTAGGGAGGTCCAAAGAGAGGTGAAAATAGGCAGAGAAGGCTTTCTTCTTCCTGGACTCAGTCTGGCATATTAATATCAGGAGACTGCTAGTACACAGCAGTGATTTGTTGTGATAGAGCATAAGCTTAAATGAATCCAAAAGTATGAGAAAAGACAGATAAGATGGGCAGAATAGAAGAGAGATACATGGGCAAAAGAAAAGGAAACTGTCCAGAAACCACAAAATTTGAGGGAAATATTTTGGAACATTTCCTTTGGACTTTATTTGTTTCAAAACAAAAGTACATCTTACATCCATTCTCAAAAGTGAAACTACAAAGAACATGGAAAAAGCAATAAAAAATAAATACGTGCAAAGATACAAAATTGGAGATGAGGAACTAAAGGAGTGAAGTCCAAGTGTAAGCATTCCATATAACTGGATGAATCCAACTAGTGCAGTAAAAAATTGAAAACTGGCTCATGTTAGATAAACTCTTGAACAACATATTTACTGACACTAGAAATGTGACTGTTACAGTGAAAGAAATTCTGCTTCAGTCTTATAGATTTTAATAGTGAATATATGGTTAGGAATGCAATGCAATGAAAGCCAAAAGGAAAAAAAAAAAAAAAAAAAAAAGAAAAAGAGAAAATAAGTCACTTCTATGGGATTTTGAAGTATTACAAGAATTTCTGCAGCAGGTGTGACTCCTGCATCAAGAGAACTGTATTGTTCATAATTTGCTATGAACCATTCTCCAGCGGAAGAGAAGAGAAATGAGTTGTGGCAAACAGGGGAAGAGATCACAAATAACTGTTAGAAGGCCAACCATGAGGCTAAATGCCTTTGTGAAGAGGTCAGTGTTTGATATGTGTCTTGCTGCTGGGTAAAGTACTGTACTCTGTAAAAATACTTTGATCTGTGGGATTTAGCTTATTTGCTCCTATCCTTCAGCTCTCAACAAGCGTTAAAGCATATAATTAAGAAAGAGCTTGCATGCTTCAATCCAGGATAAAGGAAGAAACTCTTTGAAAACACAATCCAATTATGTTGGGGGACCTGAAGGTTTGAGTTGCTGAATGCTGTCAAACGTATTTATTTCGAAGCAAGAATTTATTCAGAATAAATACTCACTTCATAGAGATCAACACTTGCACTGAAAAGACCCTGATAACACATCTTTATGGGTTTGCCTTTGCTTTCCCTTACTTTTGGTCATCACATGGTTGTTGGAAAGATTCATATTAAACTCACCAAATGCTTTCAGGTGTAGGTCTCATCTAAATCCTTTAGAAGTGTTCCAAACTGCTCTTATGTCTTCATTAAACTCAGGTTCAAGGGTTTTGGTCTAAGATTTAAGGTTTTCACCTTTAAGCTTTTTCTGAATAGATGTAATCCAGAAAAACAGTACATTTGTGAAATAATGTGGTGAGAAGGAAAGTTCTAGGCATTATGTATGCTTATGTCTTGTAGGGGCTAGAGAAGAGCTGAATTTAAGAAGTGATTTAATAGTCTGAAGTGCTTGAAAGAACTACCCCATAACTGTAAAAGACTAGGCTTTAAGTAGCATAGCTATGAACGCATGCTTTTCAGGTTAGATCCTAAAAGGACCATGAAAGACCCTTCTGAACTTGCCTGTAAGATGTTAATAAAACTCTGCAAAGATCTACTTTCTTTCTGTGAATATATGAGCCTCTGAACTGCTTAAGTCTCCACTGCCAGATTTTGCTGTGTGCCTAAATACTTGCTAATGGGTGTATGCAAAACAACCTCAGATGCTGCTGAGCAGGTGAGGCAGCTCTGTGCAGCTTTGCCTCTTTCTAGCACAGTTATATTGCAATAGCTATCACTCTTGGGACTGCAAGTTAATAAAAAATGTTGAAATTACATGGAAGACTCTTATAATGCTACATTAAGGTAATTGGGCACAAGAGGCCAAACATAGGAGGCATGAATGCAGCAACCAGGAAGAGAAAGGAGATGCAGGCAGATCCTATAACCACTAAGTGACTCTTATATTTGTGTCGTCATTGCTATTTTATTTTCTAAGACTTATTATAAAACTGTGTGGAAGGCAAAATCTCTTCATTTCTAACACATTGCAAAATCCATTATATGAATTGCAGACTATAATGACTTTCTTGCCATGATTTTTATTTGGATTGTCTGCATTACCACAGTTGACTTCTAGATAGATATCGGCCTCAATTCAGCAGTGATTTCTAGTTCACATACATTTGTCGAATTTACAAGAACTCCATTAGATGTGACGCAGCAAAAATATACACCACTATGGGGAACAAAAATAGAATCTTCATTGCCATTTATTGAGGCCATTTAAAAAAATAATGGGGATTTAAATGGAAAATAATAATTAGTTTCAAAAGGTATTGTAATCAAAGTTACAGTAAAATTTGTACTTTTTAGTAAGCTCAAATAATAAAAAGAATTATAAATATCATTTACTAAGCCCTGGCTTAGTAAATTTTTTCTCACATTAGCAGCATATTTGAATATCTCATGGCCACCATCAAGCAGAAATATATAGACATATGTGTCCAGTCCAGAAAATGAGGACTCTGTACACGTATTCAGAGCCTGGAAGATTCCACGCTTATGTCTAAGTCCTCTAATTTAATTATTGTTTTAATTCAGCTGATGTTTCCAAAGACATGCCTCCAGACTGAGTAGTAAAACAAGTTCTGACAGAGAGCATAGAATAATTAAATACACATCCATTATTTTATTACATTCCATTCATATTACAAGATTGCCTTAAATATACATGATTGAATGAGGATTTTTGGGAAAGATCCGGGTATTAATCTCTTATTGTTTTCAACCAGTTCAGTATTTACAGTAAACAACTTTGTTGAATTCCTTATATTCAACATATGTTATTCTCATTTAGTCCTCTTCCTTCTATGCTGGTCTTGGGATTTCTAAATTCAATGTTTAAGGCTTCATTGCCTAAACATAAAGGCTTGAGGCTATCCTGTGTAGTTTCCCCTGCCAGTCAAGAATGCCTCTGCTCATCCAGTGCAGTATCAGTCAGCTGCTTTGTGGACTTCCCAGATGACCTCAGCCTCTCATATTAGTTTTCTTGTTACTTAGAGAACACAAGATTACTGACTGATTAACCCACAGCTATCAATTAAATTAATGTGACTGCTGTAGTTTAACCCCAGTAGGCAGCTCAGCCTACTTTTTAAAAATTTCGTCTTTTTAGTGTAACAAATTGGTAAAAAAAAATTAATAATAAATTTAATTTTGATTCATTTTTCATTGTGGTGAATTGCATAGTATTGCAATTAAATGGGATACTCATATTGGGATGAATATTTTTTTTCTTATGTCAAATAAAATGGTAATATTTCTCAGATATTTTCGAACTGGAGTTCATGTGTGCTTGCACTGAAGTGTCCTTATATGCAATATGAGAAAGGAAATATCCAATTTTCCTTTGGCTATCTACAGTATCTGAACTAGCAGTGAAACCTTTTTATTCCCTACAGTGGTAGGTTCTCTATTTGGAAATTTTTTTAGGCCAATAACTATAAAACACTGTTAGGATTTACATCATAACTAGAAATTATAAATACAGGATTGGACTTCCAGTCCTCATTGTTTAATTAAGTTATGTCAGGGTCTTTTTAAACAGCAACATTATCTTAATTCATACATCAAAAGAAATTGACTTTGGGAAAGAGGAATAACTACATAAGTGGTCTGGATAAATACTCCTCAATATTTTTTTACCTCTATATTTCTAAGGGAAAAGATATTATTCTATTAAAGGCAATGCTTCTGTAACATTGACATCCATGAGAATAGGACTGGGTTCAAAAATGACTGAAGGCAAAAAATACCTCAGTTATGTCACAAAGGTAATTTTATTGAGTTTGTGTGGAAAGGTTTGATACGGGGTTGGGCTGCAGAAGTGGCTCCTGTGAGAAACTGCTAGAAGCTTCTCCTGTGTTTGATGGGACCAATGCCATGTGGTTCCAAGATGGACCTGCCACTGGGCAAGGCTGATCACATCAGAGACCTCCATTTTGAAGCAGATATCCACCACGGAAGGTCTCACACTTGGGCAGGTGGATCTCCAAAGAAGGCTGCTGCCTTGTGGGATGCCTGGGCTGGAGCAGGCTCCTGACAGGACAGGAGCTGTGGACCCTTGGAGAGCAGACCCCACACTAGAGCAGATTTTTCTGGCAGGACTTGTGACTCATTCCTGAGAGACTGCACCCTGTGGAAGGGATCCACACTGGAGCAGTTCATGAAGAACTTCAGCCAGTGGGAAGGACTAATGCTGGAGATGTTCATGGAGAACTGTCTCACATGGGAGGGACCCTTGCTGGAATGTGAGGAGTCCTCTCCCTGAGGATGAAGGTGCAGGGGAGACAACATGTAATGAACTGTCCCCAGCTCCCATTCCCTGTCTCCCTGCTCTGCTGGCAGGGATGAGACTGAGAATTCAAGAAGAAAGTCAAGCCCAGGAAGAGGGGAGTGGTGGGGGGGAAGGTGTTTTTAAGATTTGGATTTATTTCTCATTTTCTTACTCTGATTTGATTGGCAATAAATTAAAATAATTTATTCAAGTCAATTCTGTTTTGCCTTGTCGTTATTTTGGTGCACAAGCCTTTTGTTGTTTTTGCTCCCCCTTTTCCAGCTGAGGAGGAGAGCAACAGGGAAGCTTTGGTGGGGAGTTGGTGCTTAGCCAGGGCCAACCCACCATAGTCACTGAAGTGAATTCTGTGTAAATGTGTGCCTTAATTTCAGTATCTCTGTTTTAAAATTTAAAAAGTCCAAAGGAAATTCAACTTGGAAGAATAATAAAGAAGGGTGCACAATTCCTTCATCCAAGGTAACAGCAGATGAATTTTTGACTCCAATTGACAATGAAGTGCTAAAGATGGAAGTTACTACTGTTTCTAACAGATTAAATAAAATTAGGAGTCATGTAAATTTGATTCTTAATACATTTATTATTTTATTTTAAGACATAACGGTTTTGTTTGCAAATAATAACTTTTGTTTACATTTTATTTTTAATATCATAGTGCAGGTTACATTTTTGAAAGTTAGGTATCATATGTAAACTGGTTTCCATATAGCTAAACATCTAGTTTATTAATTAAATTCCTAGTTTTATAATTCTATAGGTGAGTTCAATCCCATCCTGAAAGTACACACAGAACAGAAAACAGGAACATGATCCATAACACCACAACTATCATGCTCACACAGGGGCTACAGATCTTAGGCTGTGTTCCCAGAGTCAATCTTCTGATAATCTAAAACTTAATTTTCTGAAATCTCATTTACAGCTGTGCATTCATAATCAAAGGGGGCTGTAACTGGCATCTTCTCCAAAAGTAAATAAACAGCCAGAGAAGAGTTGAGTGGAACTGCAGAATATGCACCAGGGCACAAGCTCTTTTCAAGCTTTAGAAAGAAATACACCACTACTCTGGCAGGATGTTTCTTAAAACTGAAATGCAAAATTGTCTCCTGAGATACCGGGCAACGAAGATAGCTTGATGAAGTGAACAAGTTTACCACCAACTTTGTTGGTTTTGATTTTTTCTTCTTCCAAACACTAGTGATTAATGGCCAATAAATGGCCAAATTATATCTCATGTTATATACAAATGTTATGGAGTTCTTTATAGAGATTTATTAAATAAGTCTGTTGTCATCTGGGGACGCTGGCCAAAATACATTAATAAAGGAAATGAGCAAGCTATACATAGATCAAAGAGTAATTAGAGATTTCAGTTACATGGAAAGATTTTATGGTGACAGTTCTCCCTTAAAGACATTTAAGCACCAGCAAACAAGGATTTTTTATGTCCTCAGCATGAGAACAGCTGAAGCCTATAAATGGTTTTATAGGAGCTAGTTCAGGGTTTCATTCTAGTGCTGTAATTTGAAGTGATTACCTTTTTTGTTTTACTCTCACTTTTCATTTAATACTGCTTGAGCCAGACTGTCATCTTTATTTGTAATGAACAGTATTTTAAACTGCAAATCATTCCAGTGATATCACTAACACAGTTTATTGCATGTTCTGCAATAAAGCTTTGCTTGGATGGAACATGACGCTTAGACAAAGGAGTCTTAATGTACTGAATATCTCCTTGATAATTTGATAAAGTTTATATATCTGTTACATATAGTATTTCTCTCTATGAAGAATATGAGAGGCTCAGTTTTTGCCCTTGTTTGTGTAATTTAAATGGTCTTGAAACAGAAACAAAGCCCTGGAGCTCTCCACAATACTGCACACAGAGAAGGTCTTCTTAAGCTTTTGTAGACAATTATCCTCATAATCTGAACAGTTGCTGTGCAGCACAAACTAAAGAGACACTCTTTAGACTGCTGTTATATCACCTATTCAACAGAAAAGTACCAACTTTTAAAGAGGTTTACAGTTAAAAATGTCAGATTACATGGAGGAGCATAGTGCCATTAAAAATTGCCAGTAGAAGTCAATTTTTTTTATAGTAGTTAAATATAAGCTTTTATATTTTATATAATTTATTCTATGCCTTTTTACTAATTTTATTGTTATAGGTGACTGGATGGTTGTCGTTTAAAGTCATTGCAACCAGCTAGGCGCTGTCCAGGGTCCTTTTGGCAAGGCTAGTCAGGCTTTCTTTTAATCATGCCATAGATGTGAAAAAGAAACATTACTGAGTACCATGGAGCAAACCTGTGCTCGGGATTGATTAAAAAAATTACTTAGGGAATTAGAATTCCATATTATTGTTTTCTTAAACAATATTTTGATGTCCAGCATTGTTATTATTTTATTTAAATATACTATTCAATAGCCGGGAAATTTTGCAAGTTTTGACATAATTAGCACCAAAGTTGATTTTAGAAGGAGAGAATAATCTAAAATTAAAGGTAAGAATCTTTTTTGTAAGCCTACTTTATTAAATATAGTTCCTTCATTAACAATATTTCTGCTTTTCCAGGTAACCCATGATAGATTTTCTATTTTTTTTCTAGGATTCAAAAACTGGGTCACTATGACATCAGGGAAGTGTATCTTCTCTAGTGATCAAAACATTTGAACCTATTATTCACCATGAAATTCACTTTATTTTCTTTCATTTGATGATGAATCTTTAAACAGAAAGAAAAAGGCAGTGAGAGAAGAGGAGAGAGGTATTAAAAATATACTGATATAACTGCATCTATAGCTTAAAGCATCTAGAAGACAGATGCAGTTCTTATAACTTTCCTCTCTATTAATAAGGTACAAAATATTCAGTTAGCTATTTTAATTGGTTTTTCTGCATGGAGGGAACTGAGAGTTTGAATTTTTTATTCAATTCCTTATTAACTTAGAAGCAACAAATTGGGTCCATGGACAACGTGCGGAAAGAAAATTACACTTCTAGAGGCTCTGTAGCAAAGCTCTGTAGTGAAGATCTGAAGTGTAGCATAAGTCAGCACTTGCTCATTCAAAATCAGAAACTCTGAGGCAGGCATACTCAAAAACACTATCCCTACAATAATTTTTTTTGATTTACCTCCTGATTTATGAGTTAAATATTTTCAGTCTTAAGGAAATTTTTTGTATGCATACAATCTATATGTATAGTGTATAAGAGAAACAGTTAAGTACACTAGACCTATTCAACCAGTAAAAGGGAAGTGTAAGGGTTCTGATGGATCTGGTCTTTAAAATCAAAATTGCCTCAGATAATGGAGGTAAGGAACAATCACTCATTGTATGATGAGAGTGAATAACTAGTATAAATGGAAAGGGAACAAAATTAAATAAAATGGTGTCTGATTTAAAACAAATAAAAAGGAAGGAAAGCATCTCCACAAGACATGAATATTTGTGAGTTTACATGAGTACAAAAATCATAGACAAATGTATAGAACAGAAAAAGGCATTGCTGTTTGTAAGAGACTGAGGACTTTATCTCTCAAATTCAGTGAGACTCTGCATGCAGAGGCCTAAACAATTCTCAAGATCAAGTATAGAAAGTGGTCTCAGTCTGAACCTTTCAATGAAACCAATTTAGATGAAAACAAGATTTTTGCTACTTTCATGAAAAGCCCACAAATTTTTTTTATTCAGGTGAAAATTTTCTCCTTGAATAATTACCAAACATTTGCCTTAAACACTTCATGACAGTGATTCAATATAGAGGTGGAAACAAGGCTGGTAAATTGAAAGTGTCTGAGGCAAATGTCACAAAATACTCTTTATTCATTCTTTTTTCTTACCTCAAAGACTCGTAACTGCTTCCAACTATTGGAAATCATCTCTGAGACATACTAGTGCTTCAGCTGTGCCCAGGAAATGGTAGTGTTTGCTGGTCAAGGCCAAAACTCTGCTGAGGACTGCTCTAACTATTTAGAGAGAATCACATTGTTCAATATGTATTCCAGTGGCTAGGATTTTCTCCCTTTTTTATGAGAGATGGAGCCAGGGAACAAAGGTATGTAGAAATATTGAAAGCCTAGGAAATACTGGATCTCTAGTGATTTTATACAAAAATTGTGGCCATAAAGAGTTCTTCTTTGAACATGGGCTAACAAGCAGAATCTGCACCACATGCTGCTGACTTTTAGAGATGACATTTGGAAGAGTCAAAACATCTGAAGTTTTGTGTTTTACTAAACAGCTGCATTAAAGGAAAACACTATTAACAGGATCACTATAAATATTTTTATTAGTTGTAGGTTTTTACGAGCATCAGTTTTGAAAAGAAAGGAAAAAAATAAGAATTTTTTCAAGTCAATAAAAAAGTTTAATGAGAAATTTAACTTAACTTTTTAATTTTTTTCAAAAAAATTTCTACCTTTTAAGCAATCAGTTCTTGAAATGAGAGTGCTGCTCTGATTCTCCAATTCTGGTTAATTTCAGAAAAACCCAAATGTATAAACTTTTCTGAAGATGTGACCACGGCTCGAGCTGGGTATATATCTCAGTAGTAATTTTTCAGTATAATGAGGAGATATTTTACTTAGTAGAATTTTTGCAGAAAAGAGATGGGAACTTTCCACTAAATAAACAGAGATGCTTTCATTTTGTTTCAGATGGTAAAATGTTAATTTACATCATGACATCTGTGTTATAGATATTGTCCAGGTCCTTCAGGAAGTATAACCTGATGGAATTTCATGGTTAATAAATTAGGTAGCAGTATAGTATATCTGTTTATGAGTTCTAGAAAAGACTCTGTTAGCTTGAAGCCAGGAAGGAAATATAGATGCCCATAAACTTTCTGGTAACAAGGAAAACATCCATTGAATTAATCTGGAGTTATTTACATATTCCCACAGAAATTGAGAAGAAATCTTAAAAAGCAAAATTACATTTCCCACATGTTAATGAGTATAAAGAAAAATCATGACTTTTTCTTGTACTATGCCTCAAGGGGAGAAACCTGAGTCCTTAAGTTATCCCATCTTTAGTAGAAGGAACATGTCCTATAAATATAGTTCCCTTGTTACATGATTTGATTTCATATTTTGGGTAAGAAATTGTGATTTTGTTGCCCTTTCAAATACTTTAGCTAGGAAGTATATGATCCATTAAAATACCTGCTCCAGATTCAGTGAATATTGTTTAGTGGGGGGGGGGGGTG